>CM064964.1:59447439-59676451 GCA_032847665.1 Solanum chilense
TTAGGTTCAAGTCTTTAATTTTCAATATTTTTCATCTTTTAATTATTTGATTGAGAGTCTTTTCAAGCTAAAAAAATGACTGACATAAAAAAGCTTACAATAATAAAATTGAGAATAAAGGATACTTACCATTTGACACACGAGCAGAGCATCCTTGTCAACTTTGAATAAAAAATTGTTGATCATGCAAAGTAATCATAATCGTCGGATAATTTTGTGGAGTATCAACACCAGTCATCACTAATAATCTTGATTTTCGTATCATTCCTTCAAGCTAATAATTAAGATAACGATGTGATCAACAATTCCTCCAAACTAGTCTTAGTTAGATAATTACGTGACCAATTCCTTCTACCTTATCTTTTTATCTTCATGCTTTGTTCTGCAATGATACCTACCACATATTTATTTTATATATTTCATATATATTGTCTCAAATATCTACAACACGAATTGTCAAATTCCTAATTTTCAAATTAAAGATTCGAAAACCATCGTAATTGCTCCAAAAAATAAATTTATGACTAAATTTAATACTTCCTCACGTTAATTGAAAGAATTGTTAAAAATTTAAAATACGTACCCAAATTGAACACGAAGTTTAATTTTTATACTCATATAGGAGAATATTTTTTTTATTATATAAGGACACACTTCACTCACGTAGAAAAAGCAATCGTTGTTGTAATTGGCCCACCTCTAACAACTTGTCTATAGATAAAAAGAGAAATTGCAGAGTGCTCCAACTACACCCATTTAAGTTGTTTTTTTATTCCATCAATCATAATGCCATTTTTCATAAAAGGATTTGACAATATGATGCGTTAAATGGAAGTACTCTCATGGGTTTTTCCCTTTTTTCAGAAAAAAAAATAACAATTTTGGGTTGGTCTCTTTACTTTTCTTTAACTAGTTAGAGGCAAATAATGATGCCCGTACTTTGTTACATCATCATGCGCATTGATGGAATCAAAATTTTTAACAAGGTGGTTCAAAATCTGAAGAAGTAAATATACAAAATAATTGAAGAAGGTTCGACATTTACTGTATATACCTAAAAAATTATTTTAATAATATATAAATAATATGAATTTTGCCAAAAGGATCCGAACCCCCTAACTCTAATGTGGCTCCGCCACTGAATTCATGCATTATTCATGCTCTTCTATTATTACACCAGCAATAAAGATATGAGCAAAATGTAAAGAGAACTGAAATATGATTCCAAACTTTAGAATCATAATTGCAATATTCAAACTACTGAATTATAATGGAAATATGAAAATAATAAGTAATTAATGATAGAGATAAGAATAAGAATGAAAAACTCTAGAAGATAAAGAGGACATACATTCAATATACATAAATACGTATTCCTAACATATTTTCTTTTTAATCAAATGCAAATTAAGTTTAGATTTCAAATAAAACACTCTTAAATTTTATTTGGCTCATTTTAACTCATAGACCATTATAGAAAGCTTAACTCAGAACAAAAAAATCTATGTATATTTTATTCACTTCAAGCTTTTCTCATAAAATTATCATAGATATATTGTTGTTTCTTCATCTTATATTATCCACTATTGTATTAGTACTTATGACTCGATCTTACATCAGCATTTGACTACATGTGTTCTATTTATTTATTTTTGATCTTGATAACTAATAATAATACAATAATTGGACTTCAAAGAGAGACCTAGGTTTAGCTATAAACTTATTTTCTATGCTTGAAAACAACAACTTGCCAACGATATTTTTTATTGTTGTCGATATTGCATTTTATCATCAATATATACTTGGTGAAATTGTTAGCCAAAAGTTCATTAACAAATGGTTGCACGTATAAGATCAAGCCCACTACGACAATAACATGTATTAATTGTAAAACAAAAGAAGATATCAAATACACGTTTGCTTTATTAATCAATTGCCATCTTAATCCAATAATTAATTTTCTTCCACTCAAGTGTCATAGTTGCTTAATATGTTACGAAATGTTAAATTTCATGGCATTCTTTTCTCTTTTTAATTATTGAGGATAAATCATAAATTTGCTTGGAATATAAGATATACATTATTCGTTGGCCACTTTAAAACAATCGCCAACAAAGATGCTTCGTCAACTATTCTAAAGTTTGCATTTCTTTTTTTTCTTTTTTTGAATCAATGAAGCATATGGTCCTTTTCTAGAGGATTGATGAGTCAGCCACTCCAATAACAAGCTATTTTTTTGTGTTAAGAATCTCATCAAATATTAAAGATAGCCTATATATATATATACACACACGTCAATTCGCTTCCGAATTTACATTAATTTCAATAATAACAACAAGCTAATATCTATTTTAACTTACATAGAAAATTAAATATATTTAGTTTATTTATAGTAAATCGTATGCACTTATAATTTAACTTAATTAAGGTTAAATCACATCATATTGCAGTTTGAAAGAGAAGCTTCCTCTAAAGTATTTACTATTAAATTAGTATAATCATCTTAAAAGATGGATGAAACATATATAGGTCAAATACTTAATATTGGAAAGTAAATATCAACACAAATATATGGGTGGTAGGACCACATAAATGTAACACATGGCTAGTGTTGTTATAGTAGTAGTAGTAGTATAGATACATCATGATCAAGAAAAGTCTGCCATTTTGGTTACCTATTTTCTATTGGCGGTACCAACTAGCTATTCATTGACCAGAAATTGCCATTTTTTTTTGTTTTGGGATTTTTAATCGGTCTGATTTGAATAATTGTGGTTCGATTTGATCGTATAATGAATAGCCCTACATGTAATGTAATGTATGTTGTCGTAATTTTTCACTTAAGTCTTAAGGTTACACAGTTTTAACTAGATAATTTGTGTAACATTATATATATTAAAAAATAATATTGGTACACTCAAAGTTACACAATTCTAACTATGTAATTTGTGTAACCTTATACATAAAAAAAATAAGTTTGATACAATCGATTGATTAATTAATTTCAAATGATTAATCTTTAAAATGATGACAAAAGTTAAATAACCTCCTAGCTTGGAATTACTATTCAGTAGAAACAACCTTGTCGGATTTAATATTTGCAGACATACATACAGCAAAAGAGAATATTTTGTGTCTAGTGTTGTAATCAATCTGTTGTTAGTATTTTTAGGCATATTATTTTAGTAGAAAGCTTCTTTATTTTTTTTCAATAATTCTGTTTCCAAATTTAGGCAGAAAAATGTACCTACTGAATACTTTTATTATTTGTAGTTCGCACTTTCATTTTTAATGGTATTTGTCCCACTTTAATATTCTAGTCTAGAAGAAAAGAATTATTGAAGTTCCTACTTATCCAGTATAATTTGTTTGTTACTTTATCTAGGTGGTCTTGGACAAGAAAACAGTTTTAAATTTGCTTTATTTGTGTACATACATTTTTTGGGAATTTTATACATATATCATACCGTTAAAGAATTAATTGCTATCCTTATTTTTTTTTAACTACGAAAACTTCTTAAATTTAATAGAATTTGAATTTATCTCAAATGTCTTGATATATCACGTTGCGAATGTGGTATATCCTTCAACTTCTTAATACACCGTGTCTCAATTTATGTTAGAGTTCGGAGCCTAAAGGGTGAAAAATATTAACAAAAATTTCAAAATGGTTTATGAAATTTCTTTTTAACCAAAACGGTAAAATCACTCATGAAGTAGCGATTTTGTCCGCCGAAAAAAGCAAATTTGATTTTTTAAACAAAATCGCTCCCAAGGAGCGATTTTCAAAATAATTTTTTTTATAATTTTTTTTGAATATATCGCTGCTGAGGCAGCGACTTAATTTTTAAATTATTTTTTGCTTTTTTTAAAAAAAAGTTTAAAATAAAAAAATTATTTTTTAGCAGCAATTTTACTATTTTTTTTAATTTGTTAATCGCAGCGATTTATTTACTTAAATTATTACCATTCTTTAATCTGAATAATATTAAATCGCTGCTACTACAACGATTTAAGTTTAAAATCGCTGCCTTGGCAGTGATTTATTTAAAAAATTAATTACTTAAAAATCGCTGCCTTGGCAGCAATTTGATTTTTTTAAAAAAAAATTGATACAAAATCGCTGCCTTGGCAGTTATTTGAGTTTAAATTTTTTTTTAAACAAAGGAAAAAATAATAATAAAAATAAATAAACATAAGTCGCTGCCTCAGCAGCAATATATTAAAAAAATTATAAAAAGGATTTTTTATTTTGTTTATAAAAATCTTTTATAAAAATTTTGTTTAATTTTTTTTTTAAAAAAAAACAAATTTAACAAATCGCTGCTAAACAGCGATTTTGCTTTTTTCGACAGACAAATTTGCTACTTCGTGAGCGATTTTGCCGTTTTTGTTAAAAAGTAATTTCACATACCGTTTCGAAATTTTTGTTAACATTTTTCACCCTTTAGGCTCCGGACTCATTTATGTTACATAATTCTAACGACATGATACATTACATACGTTTTGATAAAGTGATGTATCCGATCAATATATTTCGTAAAGTAATGTATCCATAAATAGGTGAGAATAATAATTTTTATAATTCTTTTGATATGATAGATAATTTTTTTTTTTTTTTTTTTTTTTTGCTTTCAATTAGTGTTTGGATATAGTTTTTAGAGAATTCTAACTTTCAAATGTATAGTTTTCTCTCGAATGGGAAACTAGTATTTATCATAATTTACACTGTTTTCGTTCACATTTATTTGTTTATGTCTATATTTCAACATTTTTTTGAAAAAAATATATATAATAGAAAATTTAGTATATCACCTATTATTATTATTATGAATTATTTAAATATTGAAAATAAATAATATTTAATAATGAGAATAAAGTAATCAAAATATTATATTAACTTTTAATTTTAAGCTGACAAGTGAAAATGATTAGATGAATATCTTTTTTTTTCAATTTTTATTTAATGTTTAAAATATGTATTAAAATTTCAACTAAATTTAAATTACTCACGTGGGATAACCCTCTCAACAAATTTTTCTGGCGCAGGCCCTCCACAATATCTACTTTAGTATAGTGTATATGTAAAATAACAAAAGAAATTACTCCCATAATATTTCGTTTTTCAGCCTTTATCTTTAGAAATAAAATAGTTGCATTTAATCCAGAAAATAATTGAAGTTTTCCTATAAAACAACAACACCCCACATAATATATATTGATAGAAATAGCCAATAGCCCAATAGGCAACCTATAATAGGCTGTAAACTTGCTAGAACTAGTCCCCTTGTGCCCCAAATTAATAAATCTTTAAGATTCATTTAATGCTACCCCAAATTAAAAAAATAAAATACAAATCTACAATTAATTAAGAACGTGGACTTGCTATATTTCAGTATCAATAGAGCATAAAGAATAACGTAACTTTTTGCTTTTTCTATTTTTTCCTTTTTTGATGAGCGAATAATCCGACTAAGCAATTCCACTAAATTAGAATCTCTACTACTTATAAGTCATAAAAAACAACAACACTAAACTCATAATATTCCAAAATGATTACCCCATTTTTTTTTTGATAATTAAATAAACCAATCTTAAACGAGAAGACTTATATTTTTTTTCATAAATAATTTATGTAGTCATAGATTTTATCTTTTAAAAAAACTAACTTATAGCAATAACTTTATTTAATTCAAATATTTATATTATTCCTACAGGATAATTCAGTACTAAGAGTTCGAACTTCTATAGTAAATAATGCTGCTGAATTAGTTGTTTTTATTACTATTGTATACTACGTGCAAGTAAAACCAATCAAAAATTGATATATTCTGATGTGAGATTTTTTTGAGATGGAAATTAAATTTAATCAAGTTTCAATATAAATATTTACTCGAATAAGAAATAACAAGAAATTGATGATACTAATTAGAATGCACAAGCTTACTCAAGAGTTAAATTCTCTGTAGATTCTAGAGAAAAAAAAAAATTCATTCCAAGAATTCAAATTTGTAAACTTTAGGTCGGCGTTAGATTATAAATTTTAAATTTTTATTTTTTTTATATTTACAGATAGGGTTGTATTTGGTTATACTTTTTGTAAATGAGAAAAGAGAGCATTTATTTGAAATCATAAATAAAAATGAAATCAAAAGACAGGTTATATAAGCTGTTTTTCAAATTTAAAATCTAATTTTTATGGTATAATTTTACCTAAATTTCATAGTATTAGAAGTTAAATACATTATTTCCTAACTTTATTTTAAATTACAAAATTCTTTAAAGTTTATATATTTCGGATTCATTTTTGGTCTTCCGAATACATTAGCAGATACCGGACATAGGTTAGTAAAGAGGTATCAAAGAGGAGGGGGACATATCAGAGAGGGGATAGGATATCCAAATACTTCGGATACATAGGTGAGGGATGTCCGAGAAGGGAGAGACTCATCAAAGAGTGGGAGGGATGTATCCGAGAGGAGGATAGAAATGTATCAACAAAAGGAGAGTGATGTACCCGAGAGAGATTTGAAATTTTTGTAAATGGTAGGAAATTTTTGAAATTATAATAAGATAAGATGTGTTAGGTAATTTTTTGAGCAACTTTCATATAGAGCAAACACAAAATCATATTTGTATGTTATAGTTATAGTTTGCATAATTGCGCTCGATAGCAAATATCAATTTGTATTTTTCGTTAGACTTATACAAATGAAGGTTAAGGCTATTTCGCTATACGAATATATAAAAGAAGCAATTGTATAATATGTTTTGACATACATATACAAAAGAATCAATTGTATAATCTGTTTTGTATAAAGCGAGAAAGAGGAAAAGACAAAAGAGAACTGGGCTGGGAAAGAAAGTATTTGTACAATAATAAGTGTATATGAAGAAAATATATGTATTTGTATTTGTATATACAATATTCTCTTACTTTATACAAACACAAACACAATGTATACATTTACTTTTGTATAAAGTGAGAGTAGCGAGCGAAATCTGGAAGAGGGCAGACAGGGGAACGAAAATATATGTATATATACAATTTCTCTCGGTTTATACAAACACAAACACATTTTATACATTTGTGTTTGTATAAAAGTGAAAGAGGCGAGCGAAATTCCATCAGGAAGGGAGGCGAAAATAACACAATTTGTTATGTGGTACAATTAAATCAAACTATGTTTATAACATTAAATTTAAATTAATAATTTGCTATTATATATAATTTTTCTTAAATTTTTATATTTTAATTAGCTGAATATTAAGTTTTTATAGTCAAACATTCATTTTCAAATAAAGCAAAAAATTATTTATCAAAAGTAAATAGGAGTTTAATTAAAGGAAGGCTATTAACCACTGTTATTAATGGTATATATCCCAGTGACACAGTTTATTAAATCAACGAGTCTGTTAATTAATTGTGCCGACGGAGTTACTCCATATGGTACCAAGAGAAAAATAAATATAACTGCTAAGAGCCAAAACACAATGCCCCACTGTTTCTACACGAAGACTTAGATTTTTTAACAAACGTAAATTATCGAAAATATTTTTAATTTTGATGTGAATGATTAGTATTATTTTTGAATTATAGTCTTAAAAGTTATTTTATTTGATTAATCAAATTTAAATACATTAATATTGCAATACGAGTGGAATATATCTTTAAATTTTTATTAAGTTTATAATATGAGAGTTTGAGACCTGTTAATAGTAATTTAAGGTGTATCTAATTTAATTAGACGCTGTAAATGAGTATTTTTAAGATGGTCAGAAATGTGGACATCATTATTTCTTTTTGCTTTCAACATGTGATCCTTTTAACAAGGAATCTCCAGATACCACTTCACCTTGAACCTTCCACCCCCACCCCCCCTAAGAAAATTGATTTTGATTTATGTTATGGTTTTGTATTATATATATAGGAGAATGTACTAAGCTTGAAGACAAGTTCCTCATTAGTAGTTCCCTCAATTATTTCCACAGCAAAAGCCAAAGATGGTTGTTCTGTGGAGCCAATTGGTCATTAAATCAGTGCTTTTAGTCTGTAGCATTATTTCTCTCTGCTTATATAGTAGCAGAGCAGAGGTTATAGTTGAAAATTTTAGTTTGGAAAATAAAGGGGTTGTAAGCAATAGCAAGTGCAATTTGTTTCAAGGTAGATGGGCAATTGATCCTTCTTTTCCTCTTTATGATTCCTCAAAGTGCCCTTTTATTGACCCTGAATTTGATTGCCTCAAATATGGTCGCCCTGATAAACAATACCTCAAATATGCTTGGAAGCCTGATTCTTGTAACTTGCCCAGGTACCCTTTCCAATCCTTTTTTTCTTAATTTTACTTTTGCAATATGGACTTGTCTGCGCCACGTGATACAGACTTTACTTGTGAAATTACACTGATTATGTCAACAATTATGTCGTTGTTGACGGCTTACAACACATTATTTTTGAAGAAACAGAGAAGTTTTTCCTCTGTTTTAATATCAACTCCTCTTCTTTTTTTTTTTACAGGTTTAATGGGAAGGATTTGTTGCAGAGATGGTCAGGGAAAAAAATAATGTTTATTGGTGACTCGTTGAGTTTGAACATGTGGAATTCTCTGGCCTGTATGCTACATGCGTCGGTGCCCAATGCCAAAACTACAATTTCTAGGAAGGAGACACTTTCTTATGTCACTTTTCAGGTTTTGCTCTCTTCTTTTTATGTGTGTGTTTTGGTTTTCTTGATTTCATTTTTCACTACTCCCACCTAGTTTTAGTTTTTAAAAAATTATCTCGTGTTATAAATTCAAAATTAAAATTGCGCTCGTTAAAATATGACGGAGGGAGTATTAATTTGGTGAAGAAGAGAAGAACTTGAGTAAGTTCTCAGCAGGGAATTGAATGGAAAATTGAGAGAAGAAAGTTTCTGTTAATTTTCATTAGGTAATTGTTTAGGTAGGAACTCTAGTGAGAGAAGGAAAAGGAAAATCTTTTGCTATAGTATTTTAAACTGTTTTTGATTGAGTGTGAAAAATCTTTAATTTGAGTATTTTATGATAAAAGAATGATTTTTGTAATCATTTGATGATGTTGAATTCTACTGTTAAAACAACATATACGTTACGTTATTGCTATAATTGTAGTGGATCATGATGTTGGTTGTTGCGAAAATGATGAAATCGGTGAAAAAAGATTCTACCTATACTAAAAAAATAGTATATGATTCGTCTTAATTAATTAAGAGTTCACGAATTTTAAATTTTAATAATAAAAATAAAATTAATAGTAAATTAAGAAAATAGAAGTAAGAGAACATAAATTTCAGCGGAAAAGAACTTACCTTTTTGAGTATTGCTTTTTCTTGTATCATTTGAATATAAAAGAAATCACGTCTAAACTAAGGAATTTAAATTCTATAGTGTGTTCATAATTCACAAAAATAACATATTAGTGAGATTTTATGGGATAAAGAAGTTATTTTCGATTAAATATATCAGTAATATCTATTGATAGCATAAAAAACTGTATACGTTTTTTATATACTCCATAATTTAAGCTTAATTACAAAGCAAAATCACATGCATCCACATATATATGTGTGTGTTCTCACATGTTGTGCTTTGGTCCCTCTCTTTTGTTTTACAATATGAGGCTGTAATTAGTACTATATACATATTACAGACAATACAGTTGTTAAGGAGAAAATTTGTTTTCGCCAATTTTATATCTTTTGTTTGACAAATATTGAAGGAGGGGACAACCAAGATCCAAATAAGATGTAGAACAGAGGATAGAAAAAGATTTAAAATAAAAATGTGACAGCAATCATTAATATAATACTACAAATAAGATATTGAAAAAAATTTGAGAATTGTGGTAGCCAAAAGACTACAAGGAAAAAAAGTTGACTTTTTTAGGCTCCCAATAAAAAACTTAGAAAAGAGACAAAAAGGAATTTTATTTGTCATGTCTTTAGTAACAGTATACCCGTGAATAAGTGAAAGGCATGCTTAGCCCTTTTCTATATTCTACTCTTACCTTTTGTAATTTTAGCGCATTATGAAAACTAGAATCGATAAACTTCAATATTCTGAATCTGCTTTTGTATCGACCCTTGAAAATGTTCAAGAGGTCTAGTTGTCGATGTCGGGCTACTCAATCTTCGTATTTATTATCCAGTTGTAGTTGTTGCATTTACAAGAAACCATAAGGGCAGCAAAATAAGATTGTACAAGAGAAAAAAATAAATTATCTAGTGGTGTTACCTGGCCAAAACATTGTCATAATCATTGGTAGGTCCAATCTTTGAAGGCTAGTTTTATTGCGACTCTTTTTTGGTTGTCAGATCATAAGCTATTCACCTTTGGCCTTAGCCACACATCTACTAAAAAGAGGCTCAAACCTAACAATAAAAACCATATCTTTGCTATAAAAGCTTCTGACAATTTTGTAACCAACTTGTTACTCATATTTATGGAATAAAATAAGAGTGTTTCACTATAGTTTTTTTTTTTGACACACTCAACCACTTTTTCCTCTGCAGGACTATGGAGTTACTTTATTTCTTTATCGAACAACTTACCTTGTGGATATAGTAAGAGAGAAGATTGGAAGGGTATTGAAATTAAATGCCATTCAACAAGGTGATGCTTGGAAAGGAATGGATGTGTTAATTTTCAATTCTTGGCATTGGTGGACTCACAAGGGCAACTCTCAACCGTATGATTCCTTTTTCGAGCTCACATTGATTATTTAATTATATATTCAACATGTGGGTCTGATTCTCTAATACTATGTTAAAGTATGAGATTATTTCATCTAAAAGCTTAAGGTGTTAGAGAGACCACACGTTTATTATTTTAATATGTCCGGGAAAAAACTATAGTAACTGAATCATATCTTTTGTAGATGGGATTATGTGCAAGATGGTATGAAAGTATCAAAAGATATGGACCGTTTAATGGCATATTACAAAGGTCTAACTACTTGGGCTAGATGGGTTGATGGAAATGTTGACTCCTCTAAGACCAAAGTCTTCTTCCAGGGCATTTCTCCAACTCATTATATGTAAGTGCTACACTTCTTCATTTGCTCAATAATCGCTAGAATTTAAGTTTTATATACTGAAAGTTCAAGAACTATTCATATGATCAACTAACTCAAAAGTATGTAACGGTATATAACCTATGCTTGCTCGGGCTCTTGAAAAATGTGTCGGATCCAAAAGAAACACATAGCTTTTAGAAGATTCAGTACACAACAATTCTTTTTACGAGTCTGAGCAATATAGTAGGTAACCTAGAGAAAGTAGCAACCAACGTGCAATCATAGTGCGCGTATAACTAACCACAAACTTTCACTGAATATATATGTTTTCCACGCGTAAGAAGCTCAAAATTCATGTTCTGTTGTATCTTGATCAGGGGTCAGGAATGGGGGGCATCAACAAAGAATTGCAACTCAGAGCAAATACCATTAGCAGGATCGACATATCCAGCAGGGATACCAGCATCAGCAATTGTGGTTAACAAAGTACTAAATAGGATGAAGACGCCAGTTCATCTCCTCGATATCACGTTTCTGTCTCAGTTAAGGAAAGATGCTCATCCATCCATGTACAGCGGCGGTCACCCTGGTGTAGATTGCAGCCACTGGTGTCTCCCTGGACTACCTGATACATGGAACCAGCTTCTTTACGCATCACTAATTATGTGAGGATGAAAAACCTCATATAATTTTCTCCTTTAAATCTTCTTCCTTTCCACTGAAATTAACTGTACATTTGTGGACGTATGTGAAGACCTTCAGCTCAAAAAAGCCAGCAATCAAGTGAACGTAGCAATCATTGGCGCAGTACTCCTGGACTTCTTAATAATTGGAGCCAGCTTGTTTATGCAGCAGCAGTTCTACTCTGAAGACGAAGACTTCAGATTAGTTTTAACTGCTCATAGTTTGATTCAAGGACATACTAATAGCTTTTAGATGTGATAATTAAGGGTGCATAGAAGTTCTGTTGATTTCTAATTACTAGCTTGAACTTTCCTTTCATTTTGTTAAGCAAATAGCGAATAAAAGCAGAATCTCTCCGCTTGTATCTGGATTGAGTCCTAGTAAATGTAAAAGCTTCTTATCCAGATATGAAATTTCATGTGTAAGTCAGTTTTATGATTCACAACTAAGAGATTTGCAACATTTAGACGAAACTTTTACTATTCAAGAACATGTTTTGCATTGTTCATGGTGTAATATGATGCATGGCCACCAAATGTTAACATTGTTTACTCTTATCATATAAATTGAGGAAGCTAAGAAGAAAGGCGTACATATTATGGAAACCAGAAGTAAAAGTAATGAACTACATTGTCTTTCATCTGATCTGCAAATGAAGTAGAAAGAGTGTGGTTTTTATTGTAACATTTGTGTAATGAGTGTGGTTTTTGCTTGAGGACTACTTAAATCATATTACTCTGTCTAGAAGGTGGATGTGGTTGTTAGGTAAAATCTTTTGGTCTGTCTACTCTAATAGTAATATTTCACATTTATTGTTCAAAATATATGTTCAATCTAGGGAGGCCTAAGCGTCCTGATTTAGATTAAATAATGCTAAGGGCACAAACTATATATAACATAAGTAATATTTTATAATCCAAACGGTATCTAACAAGTTTATAACAGAGTAATTGTCAGATAAATTGTACAACTCCAGCTGTTACGAGTGGAAAGTACAACCCCACTAACATGTTCCATTAGACATATATATTAGCTGTTGTAACAAGCCTCTTCAACAAATCCAAGTACAATAAATTAAAGGAATTGATTGAATACGAAAGAAGAACAAAAGAGTTGAGAAAACGATTTTCAGATTAAATTGAACAACTTAGTGTCCGTTTGGATTAACTTATTGTTAGGTCATATGCAATTATCCCGAGCTTTTTAATTTTAAAATTTGGAAAAAGATTAAAGTTTCAATGTTTGATATTTCAAATATTGGGCATTAATGAAAAGGAAACTCTTAAAATAGTTTGATTCTTTCGAGACGTTTTCACTCCCCCGCCTTACCTACCCAAATATTAAATGAAAAAAGAAGTTCTAAAAATCTACAATTGTTTCAAGTTTGCAAAGAAATAAAATACAACTTTCTTTATCTTGCTCTCCTTTCTCCCCTTTCAAGAAGAAAGCACAAAGAAAATGTATCTTCTAGCTTTTATAAACCATATAGGATAGTGAGGTAACCAAATGGGAAAAGGAAAAAAAATTAGATATAAGTTTAAAACTTGAATTTGAATTATACTTGAACTTGAGCATATGTTGAGGGATCCAAATTAACATAAGCCAATTTTACTTGAGCAAAATAAAAATGTACGTGTAAAGATTTCAAGCTCATATCTATACACATATCCTCTGAACTTTTTTTAAGTTGTATAAATCGAAGCAAGTCTGCTAGGTATGATACCGAGGAATTTTAAATGATTAAAACACTGTTAACAGGTTAATAATACATATAAGGACAAGTGATTGAACTGATAGAGAGTCCCATTTTCACACGAATTATGAATAAATTAATAAATATTTAAGCAGAAAAATGGCTACTGCCATTGGTATATTCACATTCACATTGGTGATATCATTTTTTATACAACAAAAATAACAGCATTCTGAAGCTGAGTTTGCTACAGATAATGAATTAGCAAGGTGTAGATTTGCAAACATATTTGTGTTGCTGCTGTTGCTGATTTTGACATTGTATATGGCATGATCTTGCTTTGTCTCTCAGCTCTTGGAATGCCCTCATTGTCTCCACGTCGAAACCACCCGCAAACTTAACAAAAAAACAGGAAAACCACAAATTTTAATTATTACTTTGTACAAAAAAAAATAATGTGAAACAACTACCCTTGAATGCTGTTATAAAGTTTCTTCCTTTTTTCTTACTATTGTTTACCTGATGTACTCGAAAGGCGAACCTAACGCCTTGAATTATAAGCTCTTCTTCTTCAGGACCACCACCAACCATTTCTAACTCTGCAGATACCCTCTTCATGTACTTCATGGCTAATTTTACTGATGCCAGCTTGATCTGCAATAATGCAAAAATAAAACAACACAACTACCTCACGTTATTACCGCGTCTTTGTTTGTGTTAATATTTCTCAATCAAAGCAGCAGCATGGTACAAAATTTGAGATCACATGGTTTAATAGGATTTGCCCCACATAACAGTGAAAGAAGAGGGACACCAGTAATTGTGCAGGCAAGCAGAATGTCTGTGAACTCTGGCTGCCTGCTCTTAATTATATTATCTTGCAAGAAAAAGACCAACAGACTAGATAGTTTCATAGATGCCCATATCACTGTGCAGAAACATAAATTGATATGCCCAATTATTGACCTAAAACCTTAGAAGGAAAATTAAATTTTTCATTGAGTCCCCACCCAACTCAGCTTAGCGGATTACCCGCCACACGAAGGGGTAATGTATATTGTAGAAAAAATTAATAAGCACTTCTAAATCTTGAAAACCATGAAAGTAAAAGTAAAGAAGCGAGTTTTTGCCAATTAGGAAACTTCTTCCTGCTGGATGCATATTTTAATTTGCCTTAAAATTATGCAGATATCGATTAAAAAATCATAGGAAGATTTCTATCTTAGTGTTGCATTATAAAAATCATAGGGATCTATAAAAGGTCAACATTAAGAATCTGATTCCTTTTTCTACTTACTACCACCAAACACTGGCATGAAAAGGGATGCAGACAAGCAAATATGTTTTGGAGAACAGAGACTTGACATGTGCTCATGCAGGCATGGACATATTAATAATGCAGAACTTCCCCATAAATTCTGTCATCTAGTAACACTCTAATAGAATAATACATAGTATATTTTATCCCATGCTATTTCCTTTGTCTGTATTATTCAACGGAAACCTCCACGGTACAGACCAGGAACAATCTTCAGTTATATTGTTTTTCCCCTAGTCATAACCCTATGATAAAGAAATAGCAAGATATCTGATACAGTAATTGATTTTCAGCACGAAGTTCGGATTTATACCACGAGAAGTAAAAACCACACATTGTGTTAAACTGTTAACACAGCTCAAAGCGGAGTAGAGTATGGAGAAATTTCGACAGGACTAGCTTCAGTAGTGCTCTATGCATCATTTCCTAGAGCGTGTTGGGAACTGTCCTAGTATTTCTTTTTAATAGACAGTAAAAAATGTATAGGCATCAAAAGAGGTGCTACCAGAAAAGACGGCACGAATTGAGGTCATTGGTGAAAGTTTACATATTGTGAAAACATTCTTATGTGGAACATCAATAGGAAAAATACATCAAACATCTACTATAGTAGAGAGAATTATTAATTACCTGAGTAACAAAACCAGTATCCAGCATCCACTCAATTGGGATTTGGAAAACTTTATATCTCTTAGTGGCTGATTCTCTCATTCTTGACAGATTGTAAATTCCATGCTCTAATCTGTGTAATTGACATAAGAACAGAGATCAGTCATTACTTAATAAACATATTTTCTTTGCAAATGCATCTCATCAATTAATTCAGAGTTTATATAGAGAAATAACAATAGAGCAAATTCATACTTCTCAAATAAGGCCTGCATTTTCTTAAGAGCTGTGCCACATGGTTGTCTAGGATTATCACGAAAGGATGATGCCTCAGATTCTAGTTTCTTTAGATCACAATATCCAAATGCAGCTTCTCTCAATGCATCAGCCTTTTGTTCAGGCCATTCAAAGTGTTTCAGAACAGCCCTTTCATCAACCTGAAAAAACTTCAAGTCATCAGATTGATCGACCAAACATATACAATTTCATTCGCAAGTTAGATAATGAAAAGAACTTTAAATGATAAAGAAGAAGAAGTTTACCAAGTAGGAGAGCTCGTCATCAAGCCATTTTACAAAAGGCACAACATCCACAATGTCTGTGAATGCAGCATGTTCTACTTCTTTGATCAAAAACCTAATAAAATCTCCTTGCGTCTCAACATCTGTTTTAATCTGCAATTAAGGAAGCAAAACAGGGAGAATGAGAAATTAAATAAAATAACTAACACTGAATGAAACTTTAAAGTTCAACCATCTTTAGGTAATCCGCATTAAAATGTCATTCTGTTTTCTCAGTTCCAAAATTTTAGTCCAAATAAGAAATATTTGATTAAGACTTTCAATTGTTTAGTGTTTATTGTTAATCGATACAATAATTTTAGATTTTTGTATGCAACTATCAAAATTCTATTTTTGTTCAGCTACTAATATCAGATCTGAAACAGAACTTCACTAAAACACATGAAATCCATAAAGATTATGATAGCGATTAGACATCATATTCAGCATCAAATTGACTAAATTGCCCAGAGTGAGCAGACGGAATTACACCTCTCGTGATTCATAATTGCACTTTACCCCCTCTACCTATATTGATTCGAATCTGGAGACTGTCTTATCTTGTGGAATACTTTAGCAAAATTCCAAGAGAAGTGCAATTTGGGTACCAAAAATAGACATCACATAACTAGTCATTTTCACAGACAGGAATGCATAAGGTAAATGGTAAAAGAGTAATTTAACAAAATAGCAATGGTAGAAAAGACTTACCGCTAGTAAATGCGCAGACCGGTTCTCAATTTCTCCGATCATATCCTTCGCCGAAGATGGAGCATCGGCAGCGGAAGCAACTCCAGCACCGGAATCTCTCCGGCAGTCTCTCCGCATTAGAGAGTGATAAAACTCCACTACTTCAGGTATCCGCCTGACCTTTGCTGGTAAAGTCTTTAAGCCTTTCGGAGGTGGTGGAGGAGGTGGTGGTGGGCCTGTTTTGGACGCAGCTGATGGTAGTGGTGGTGGCGGCGGGGGCGGTGGAGGAGGAACTGCTGCAAGTTTGGGCGGCGCTGGTGCTGCTAGCGGAGGTGGGGGAGGTGGAGGCGGAATGTTAGAAATTTCAGCTAATGCACGTTCAGCTGAATCTGACAACGAACTATACGAAGGAGAAGATGATAAAGACGAGGATGATGAGGATGATGGCAATAGCGCAGACAATGGCCGCGGTGGTGGTTTAGGTACTCGGGGAACTCGTGATCTTAAACTCATAATCCCAACAGATATATCAGCTAGCTCATCTGAATTAGACCGAGAATGTCTAGGCCTTTCACAAAGTTCCAATGCACTAACAATTACCTCTTTCACCTCACACTCTGGTTTTGAAGTTACAGTAATGCTAGGTTGAGTCACACATTTTCTCAAATACTTGGTGATGTTTGCTTTGCTATGAGCACCATTTGTCACATCTACAAATCTATGAGCAGATAACTCTTCATTAGCTTTCTTCAGCTCAAAAATTTCAGCTTCCATAGCTTTTATCCTCTCATCATACCTCCCATTTTGCTTCGAAAGCTCAATGTGTAACATCTCTACTTCTTCTCTAAGCCTCTCGTTTTCCACTTCCAAGCATTCAATCATCCGTCCTTTACGTCCGATTTCAGCATCTTTTTGAGTGATCTCACTCTCCAACAACGGAAGTATAGCCACTGACTCTTTAAGCAGTTTCTTCTCAAGCAGCTCTGTTTTCAAACGTGACTCTCTTTCACGCAACTCTTCAACTATACGTAGGAGCTCCGCAACATCCGGTGGACGAGGCTGAACTTGAGCAGAGGAACGAGGAAAATAAACTCCGAAAGAACGAGAAAATACAGCACCTTTGGATGTTTGCTGTTTGGGGCAGCTTGGTGAAGGAGTAGGAGGCTTAGGAGATGAATCTTGCTTCGATGGCTTTGGATTAGCCGGTGATTTCTGTAAACCCATAGCCATTTTTACTTTACCAGCAACCATTGTAGCATCTAGAACAAAATTTTGAAGTCTTCAAATTGAAAATGAGATGAGCCAAAATGAGGTCCCTATCTATGTGCCTGGAGGCTGGAAGAAAAGGGTAAAGGGCAAAAGGGGTAGGGGTAGGGGTAGAGTGAAGATATTACACTACCTGTGTTTTTGTAAAGAAGGTATTTCTTTGTTGAAACTTTGAAATGTGTAAATGATGCAGCAATATCGATGAACGGTCTTCTTTTCTTGGATCCGCTTTGATTTTTTTTCTCTCTTTTATTTATAGAGAAAAAAAATACGATAAATAAGACAAACCCTTTTTTTTTACTTAGTTTGACTCATCCACGCGCTTCATATTGACCGTAACGTTGGTAAGTGACATAATTGCTCCCAACGGTTATTCAATATATATATAACCAACTCGTAAAAAGAAAATTAAATTAAATTTATCATTAATCAAAACTTTACATAGTGAGATCTGGTAAATTAACACTTAATTACCAAAGAAACCTTAAATATCATAATTTGGGACCTCCCATAATTTGAATGACTACGGATACAATTATAATGAGTAAAAGAGCTCAATAAACGGACTAGTTAATAGAGCTCCAACTTATCATAGCATTTACTGAAGCAACCTTTCAATATTCAAAATAAACTTTTAAATTTTAGGCGAAATTTAAAACATCTATGGCTAGTCAAATGGAGCTAAAATTATCAATTTGTACCAAAACAATTTAATGCATTTGGAAATTCAAATTATTGTAATGTACTCTTTAGACTTAAGTGGCATAGTTAAGATATAAGACTAAAAAGTAATTTTATATATTTGACATAACTTTAATTTAAAATTACATGATCAAAAGTTTTTTTTATTTTCTTAAATTTCGTGTCAAGTCAAACTAGATCATTTTTTGTGAAACAAAGGGAGAAGTAAGAAGGTGACGATTAAGTTAGATCTAATATATGACATATCAAATAGATTATTTTTAATATTTGGCTTGTGCAATGGATGTGAAAAGAATCGTTTTTATTAAGCTTTTTTATTATGAAATATATAGGTATCCAAATAATTTTTCTTTGATCTAATTAGTAATTGTTTATTATTGAGTTGACATGGCAATTAAGAAACACGTAATGATGGGTGTAATCAAATAACCCTTAATAAATATAAGTCATCTAAATATTATAAAATAAATAATATTTAATTGCAAAAATAAAATATAAATAAAATAATAATTAATTCATTAATTTTATAAATTAAACAAATATTATTCAACATTTTAAAATATTATAATTATAAAAAAAGATGACCCAGAGGAAAATAAAACCTTATCTAAAAAATGAAGATAAAAGAGTTCGATTGTGATTTTGCTTAATGATGATAGAATGTCACACAATCCAAAATTTATGGACATGTTTGACGTAATATGGATCGTATATATGGATATGAAATGGTTCTTGAAATAAAAAATTATAAGTAAAATTATGCTTTTAATTATCATTATTTGTTCGAATTAAATGCACGCACATAAAAACAAATCTTTTGAGACAAAAATTAATGAATCATTTATCATGATACAAAAAATAACTACAAGAATCAATGTTAATAGAGATGACAAGACATTTTATTATCGAAGCAAAGTATTTGTAAAAGACTTAAATTATTCATTATTTATTCAATAAGAGATAATACAGAACAAACGTTCAATATGATGATGAAGAGTATGTGATATAATAACATTATATAATATGAGTTTGATATTCGTTTAACGAATTTAATTTTTAATCATCATTAATATAGTTACAAAAAATAATATGAAAATTTATCAAACAACACAATTAACTTAATTTTACATATATATAATAATATATGGATCATGCATGATAGAATACTAATTTCCTACACTGCTAAAATGTGATCAATCCTTATATGAATTGGTCAAACCAATAGACCTAAAAATAAATAGGATAAGTATGTGATCATTTAATAATGTACTTAAGAAAAGGAAAATAATGTATAATTAATGTACTAAATAAAAGTGTCAAATAAAAACTTTATATAAATCACTAAAATATATAATGGAAATTTAGCATCACGCGCTGAGTGAGAGTAGGATATATTATTTTATGTATTTTCTTGACTGTTTATTTTTGCAAAAAAATAAATAAATTGAGAAATGAAAAAATAGCTTGTAACGGTCAGCTATCAGTAAATGAGAATTCAAATCAATTTATCGCGATATTTTGATAGATTTCGCGTGATGTTATTTAAGGAGGGGTAGTTGGTTTGAATTTTGAGGTAGGTCTCACACACTTTTCATTAAGATATCACTTTATTATTTTGACTGTTTGCTTAGCATCTACTTGTTGTATTCTTTGACTTAATTTGGAATTCGATAGTATGTACTAATTTTGGTGGTGGTCAATTATTTTTTTTATTATGATATTTATGTATATTTTTTTATTTAAATTAATTTTATAATGATGATTCTTGTTTTGAAATTGATAATAGTAATTTTGATAGTGTTTGATCTTATATGAAATTTGATCGTAGTAATTTTAGTGCGTTTAATTATATTTTTTTATGAAATTTGATAATACTTGTTTATTTTTTTACTTAACTCGAAATTTAATAGCAATAAATCTTTGTGGCGTTTGATCATAATTTATTGTAAACTTTGATCATATTTGTTTTATTATTTTACTTAAACTGGAACTTAGTAATAGTGCTTTTGGTGGTATTTGATCATATTTCATTGTGATATTTCATATTACTTAAATATTCTTTGACATAACTTGAAATTCAATAGTAGTTATCTCAATAATGTTTGACTATATTTCATTGTAAATTTTGATTATACTTATTTTATTTTTTGACTTAACTTGAGGTTTAATACTAGTGATCTTGATGACATTTGACCATATTTTATTGTAAAATTTAATACTACTTATTCTATTCGTTAACTTAAACTTTGAAATTTGCTCAATTTGAACTTAAAAATTTTGTTAAGCTAATGAGGTAGCTGGGGAATTAAACAAAAATAATTGTTTTTTCAAGCTATGAGGTAATTAATGAAAATAGCAAAAGCAAAATTAGCGAGAGCGGACAATCTAATCCAATCCGTCCAACTCTTTAAGTTTTCGTAGGTTATTAATTCATTCATTTGTTAGCTCAATCTATTTCAACCTAATTTATGGGTTTATATGTAGCCTAAATTAACATAAGAAAAATCTTGTCAAAATATTTTCAAGAATTGTTTTTTAAAACATAATCTATTATAAAATGTTGTAAAAGAACAAATTAAAACTTCAACAAAAAATTGAATAAGGTCTTGACCTGCTCTGTAGCCCCATTACTGAATACATTTTGACTCAACTCATTTAGATCCAAACAAATTTGAATTGAATTGAGTCTTGACTAATTTGTTGTCTTGACCTATTATGACCTGCCAAATTTAATTTAACCTGCCACTTACCGCTTCTAAAATTAACTAAGCAAACATAATAGAAGAAATTAATATATCGTGCAATTTCTTAATTAAATACGAAAATTGTGTGTAAACCTTAGATTATGAAAATAGTATCTCAAATGTTGAAATATAGAAGTAGTAGAGCATTTGATAGGCGTTGAATCGTTGACCTCTATTTCATTTACGTGCTTGTAACAGTTCAACATTTTGTCACTACATTGAAGTTCACAATTACGTCTAATAAAAGTGATATAAATAACAAGTTGAACAATACTTAATGAACCACTCATTTCCCTTTCAATTCCAGCATTTAACAACATCAGTGCTTGATTATGTTTTTTTTTTGTTGCAAAATCCAGATAGATAGATATTTAACATGAGTATTTATGAGAATTTAGTGCTCATTATTTTGATGAATATCCCTAAAAGATTTGTCTCTCCCCACTCTACGTCTCAAATTGTGTCCTATTACATATTCAGAACACTTTACGTGTTCTACTTAAAAATAGATGACCTAAAATCAAAGCTATAATTGAATATATTTTTTCATTTTAGATTTCTTTTTTGAGTCCACTAAAAACTCATTTATGTCACGTTCAAGTAATAAACAAGCTATAAATATTGACTAATTAGGGTAGGAAATCTAAGTGAACAATATTTATACATACTTAAATATTGTTATTGCTTAGATTTACTATTTATTGAAGAGAGATTAACCTTTTAAATGATTAAAGACAACAAATAAGAGTATGATAGTCTAAACACATCATTTTTTAAGTGTGTAAATAAAAAATATAAAAAGAAAAGTAATTTGGAGGACTATTAGGATGGAAGTGGAGTTTGATTTAGTATAATCATTAAGAATTATTTTGGCAACGACACTTAATTGCTTGTTTTTTAAGGCCAAGATCTCTAGATCATTGAAGCTTATGAATCGAAATTATTTCAAAAACAATGTGGCTTTATTATTATTATTAAAAACTTGCATTTTATCTTTACCGCTTGGCCCTTGAAAATAATTTTCTAATTTGAGCTAGATTGAAATATTAATAGGACGTTATAATATTAATTACCATATATTTTGTCTTATAGTGCAAAAAGCTTACTCTCTTCTTTTAAATTCTAATTTCTTTAATGGAAAAATGAGGGGAATATAGTTTTTTAGTTTCAAGTTGATTTATGGCTTGAAAAAAACAAGATTTGAGTGCTTAATCACCAAGAATGATGGGCAAACGACATATTTGAAAACTTGCTAATCATTTTTATTGTTTCCTAAAGATATACGTAATTGTTTTACTTTCAAATTATTGTATGAAATGTATACGCAGCATATCGGAGCACAATTACCTGAACACCTTCAATAAATTTTAATCATTTTGGGATATGTGTCGGCATAGATTTTTTTGGCAATAGTTTCTTATTTATACTGTTAAGTGGTTATCTAATTTAATGAGTCTAACATGATAGAGTTTATTTAGAGCTTAATGTGTCCCTCACATGGTGTGATGTCTCTTTCTTCTCAAAGTCTCTCACCTTACAATCTTCTAGTATTCCCTAATTTCTAATAATATCGTTTTACAATTTAAAATTTCTAGAATATGGATGTATCATTAGCAATCGAATTCACAATTTTAACCTTCTAATACTATAATTCCTAACAAATACTATTGTACCATTTTTTTTTTTTAAAAAGTATTTAATTTCGTCCTGGCTTTATGTTAGCATTTTAGCGAAGCTAGGAACGGTTAAAGGTTTTAAAAATAATTTAGATCAGTAGACAAGATAACTAGAGGCATTTTTTTTTATTGTTATTAATGATAAAAATTATTCTTTAAAAAGAGAATTACAAATAAGGAAAAGTAAACCTTATCTTGGTGATCTACATGTGAAAAAATAAGAATCATAGTGAATTAAATATTTAATGATTATTATATATAATAGCTTATATTGACGATTTACACACGAATAATGATGTATCTAATCGTAGCTAAGCCCACATATGATGCATCGATGATCATGGGAGATTGACGGGACACTCAAACCTAACCCCAAATGACCCTCCATGTCCATGGCTCCATCAAGACTAATGAACGGCCACCAAAATTGTTTGATATCAACAAATATTGGTCAGATATTTTAATAGCCACCAAATCTGCAAAGAAGAAATCCCACTGACCACTTCATGCGTTAGCAGTCTGACATGTTGCATACTTAGACATGTTGGCCCATGAAATCTTGTATTAGTTGAATTAACGCAGGAGCTCTAGTACAATTCTTCAAAAAAAAATATCCCACATCATTTCATATTTACTACTCATACCTTATGTAGCTCTGCAGTTTCTTCCATTATTAAGTTACCCTAAGCCCGATTATTCATCATTTTCAATGATAATTGTATTATTACTTTAATTTTCGGTGTTTACATAAACAAATATGTAATACAATGCAAACAAATACTATAAGAGGCATTTTTTGTAAAAAAAAAATTAAAGTTTGGAATAGAATTTGAATTTTTAAAAATTCTCGATAACGAGATTTAATTCAAATACTAATTTTTTCTAGTATTTGAGAATTTGAGTTATTTTCCAAATAATCATTGATAAATTGTATGGACAAACACTATTTACTAAGTTTTCTCCCAAATATTACTTGAGAAATTTATGGTCAAACGGATCTTGAATGTCTTAATGAGCGAGTTAACTTTTTTTTTTGAAAATATTTAATCATAGAATAAAAATAATTTTATAAACGTTAGATAATAGGTACACAAAATAACTTTTAAAAGTGAGAGTACTTAAATCATACTCCCTATATGGAGTATGGACTACTTTATTTGTCGTTTTTAGTAATAATAGATGATCCAACATTTTGGAGAACAACAATATAATTCATGAATTCATTCTTCTTCTTATTTTTTTTATTAGTAATAACTTATTTTTGAAAATAAATATTTTTTACTAATTTGCATAACAACAAAAGTCTATGTAAAGAGCACATACATGTATTTCAATATTGCAACTCTTACATATATAAACACATACATTTTTAAGGGACATGTAACATAAAAAAATGTGACATGTAAAGTAATTAGAGGGAGTATAAGTTTTAAATTAGGCACTGATACCTCTTTAAATTAAAGGGGACAACATCTAGAAAGGAGTTGAAAAGTTTAAGTGGTTATTTGAACTCTTTTAAATGTGTTTGGCATAATAATAACTTTGAGAGACACTTATACTTCATGAAATTTTAACGAGAAACTGAATTCGCTCAAAATAAGAATATTACTCATTTCTACTATGTGAAGTTTCAAATGGGTTGGCATATTGACGTGGGAGACATTTAGGGGTCGTTTGGTAGAGTGTATAAACATAATATCCAATAGAATTTATTAATAATGTTTGTATTAGTTATGCATAAATTATTTCTCATGCATTGTTTGGTTTAGTATATTAGAAATATTATGCATTGTATAAGAATATTTTTTATAAAAATATCCTTCACAATTATGATGAAAAAGATGTAAAAGTGCTTTTGAGGGGTAGTTGACTCTTTAATCATACTAATGCATGTATTAAATCCTTTTGCATTACTAATACTAGAAAATCAATGGGTTACTAGGTATTATGTATACCTAGTAACAAACTCTTCAATACGTAATAGTTTATTAGTTCTACATAACATAAAAAAATGACTAATGCATGTTTTATTTTTGCTAATACGTTATACAAAACAAACCCTTATATTTTACTTTAATCATCTATTGAATTCATCTACTTCATGAAGTTTCAACGAGACACTTTAACTCGATTAAAACATAAGAATTTGACCAATACCTCCCTGCTTTTAGGTAAGGTTGGTTGAAAGAACATGCATGGCACTTATGGATTGGGGATGGGGAGGTATTAATTTAAAGGACTAGTTTGGTTTTCATGGATTGATAAATCACTTTCAGATGAAGATTGGTTAGCCTGGCAATATAGTGACCACTAACAAACATACAACTTTCTCTCTTTTTCACTAATTAGTTTGTCTCATTCCACTTTTTTACACTTCAAGCACCTCTTGACCTTAGTATGCAAATGAACAAAATGAAAAAGCTATAGCCTAGATACTTTAGTAACTTATTCTTCAACTTGATGTAATCAATACACAATGATTTTATCTTTTTACATGATCATTCCATGAAACTGCTTCTTTGCCCTTTTATCTTCTTTTTCATTTTTAGTCCAGTTTAAAAAAAAAAGTATGCGGCCCTTTTTTTTCTCTCTTTAACTTTAGACATATTTAAAATTTTGAAATTTGTGGTACATTAGAAATATTTAATTTAAAATAATATATATATGGGGTGATGTTAAATGATCAAAAAATTTGCCCAGAAATTTGAAAAGTTTATATCTTTTTTATTTTGAAATAATTTTTTTTTTATTTTTTAGTTAAAATATATTAAAGTTAAAAAAGTAAAAATATTCAAAAAGGTAAAATATCATCTGATCAAATTTTCTGGTCAATTTTTTTTTCCATATATATAAAAAATTTAAGACTATGATTTAGAAGCCTTTTTGTCTTTCTTATGTGTTAAATCAAATGAGATAAAAATAAATTGATTACGAGAGTACTCACTTCCTTTGTTCCCTATAATTAGATGGACATTGTACCAAAAATATTTGTTACATATTAAATGTTCACTTACTAAATTAGGATATAATTAATTATTATTTTTCTATTTTATCCGTACAATTAATATGAACTTTGAAAGTTTAAACTAATTTGATGATCAAAAGTTCCTTTTTCTCAAGAGGCTAGTTAGTACTTCCTCCATCGACAACACCTGTCAACTATTTACTTTATTTTGTGCACTTTTTTAAGGAACTCTATATAGAAGGGTAATAGATATATGATTATAGTTAATAATAAGTGTAAGATTAAGCATCAATTAATTTTATAAAATGGATAAGTATTATTGGATATCTCAAAATAATATAATTGGAGAACTATTATTAGACTAAAAAAGTATAAAGAAAGAGCAAAATAGTAAAATTGATCAATCTATTAATATTTTTTTAATTATCGTGTAAAATAATAACTACCTTTCTAATATTGGATGGAGGGTGTGTTAATTACTTCATTACATTACTCCTTTCGTTCGGTATTATTTGTTATATTTTCTATTTTTAGAGTCAAACTATAAAAAATTTGATTAACATTTTAAGATGTATTTATTTATCATATTAATAAGCAAAAAAATATAATTTATAGTATTTTTCATATAGTTTTAGAATATCTAGTTTTTTTTGTTTAAAATATCGAATTAATGTAATTTAATTTATCTTTAAAAATTAATTAAATTAACTTTTAATAGGCATAACATGATAAATAATTCTGGACGGAGTGAATATGATATACGGAGGGAGTATACACTCTGCTGTAAATTATTTCATTTTTTTTTATAGGGAATGGTGCAAGCTGCAAAAGAGATGGAGTTGAAGAGAGTTTGAAAAGGATATGCATGCAATTTCGATCAATTAGGTCCCACTTTCCAGATGTGGCAAAACTTTAACACCTTGCTGTATAATCAGGGAGCAAATTAGCCAATGAAATTAAGATTTGGGCATATATTAACGATCAGTTCATTTATTCATTCACTATATTTTAAAATATTTAATCTAGTTTAGTCAAAAATTGAATTGATACATAGTTAAAAATTTATTGATGAGGTTAAACTATTTTTTTTATATATACTTCAATAGAATCAAATGTGTTAAGTTATGAGTCATTGTTAGCCTATTTCATTCCAATCAATGGTCCATGCGATTTTTAGACAAGTCATAACATTTATTAATTCATTAATCCACTAATTTAATTTGTCAAAATTCAATTCAATCTATTTATTTTAACGCTCGTAGATATAAACATGGTACTTTAAATGAAAATTCCATTGAGTTTATCATGCTTTTAGTTATTACTTTATTGTTCTTAAATATGAGTTGTTTAGATGAATTAATATTATTCAAATGTTTTAACATTTCAGGAAAAACGAAAAGTCATTTGTGACATTTTCCCTTCTAATTCTATAAGAGTGACGGTCCATCATTAATATTGATTTAGGTGGTATTATATCTATGGAATGATAGTGAACTAATTAAAGTAAGAAGATATTGGTCAAAAAGAAACCAAATTAATATTGGAAGAAATGAACTTTACGTCTTACTGAAGGCAGAGTAACACAAAATAAAGGGGCAGACAATTAATTACCTCTTTTCTAATAAGCCACTTTGAAAAAAATTTTGCCAGTATATATGTTTATTGTATTTTCGTTTTTAATTTTGAAATTGTGAATTTAAGTCATTATAAAATAAAAAGGATGAAAGTAACATTCTACGTTTCCTCAAATTATTCGGGGAAAAATCTTTACTTATGTTAATCATTGAGAGAGTTATCTTTGTAATTAATTCATTTGTTATTGATCATTTGTCTCTAGGCTCTAGCTTATGATATACTCTCTCGTTTTTTTTATTGCATATTTTCAATTTTAATTTCTATATGATTTGATTACACACATTTAGACTAATTATTTAGAGTGCGATAAAATCAATAAGATTGGACTATTTAACATAATGATGGAAGTCTAAGCTATATATGGCCCCATAGTTAGGGTAATCAATATATTGAAGCCAAATCTGACTGATTTGATAGAATGATATAACAAAACACAAATGGTCAGTATTAACATCATCAACTACAATAGAATCTTAATACCATGTAACTAGTAAAGATTTGCAATCGGAATATCTAATGTACAAACAATAATGGGCCAAGAAAGAATTTTGATATTCTTTTCGGGTAACTTTCACGTATAGCAAATAGAAAATTTATATTTATATGTTATAGTAAAGTTTGTATAATTGTGTTTCATATCAAACATAGAAACTGTATAAATCGCTATACATATACAATTCTATAATTCGCTGGCCTAGATTGTATAATTCGCTGGCCTATTTCGCTGCAATTGTATAATTCGCTATCATATTTCACTGCAATTTTATAATGCACAATTGTATAATTCCCTGCCTATTTTGCTGCAATATTTTTGTAAAATTTGTTTTGCATACAATTGAATCGAATTAAAATGTATGTATATTGCATAATTATAAGTGTATCGCAAGAAGATATATGTTTTTCTCTCGCTTTATACAATAACAGAAACACAATATATACACTTTTGTTGTATAAAGCTAGAGAAAATTGTATTTCACTGCAATTGTATAATTCACAATTGTATAATTCGTTGACCTTTTTCCATGCAATATTTTTATAAAATTTGCATTTGTATACAATTGAATTGAAGTAAAATATTTGTAAAATGTATAATTAAGTGTATAACACGAAGATATATGTTTTTGCATGTGTATATACATTTTTCTCTCGCTTTATACAAAACAGAAACAAAAATTATACACTTCTGTGTATAAAGCGAGAGAGGCGAGAATGGAAAAGTGGCGAGCGAGACTTTTGAGAGAGAGGCGCCTGACAAATTTTGGCTAACGTTTGCTATGGAGCACAATTAAATCAAACCCTAGCTACTTTATTTATTTTAGGTTATTAATATACTATTATATACAATTTTTCCTTTAGAATTTTTGGAGATCATTTGTTTGGGCATGAAAACTGAGAAAGAAGAGCGCGGTGAATTTAAGTGTGAAACATGAAGAAAAGAATAAATGAGTATGTGATAAATAAGGGGTGGCTCCTCCCCTTTTATACTCTAGAATTTCTTTTTTCTTTTTAATAGCATTCGATTTTTAATAACTTAAATTAAAGCTATACTTACTTTGAAAGGAAAAAATATTTAAATTCATCAACAGATATAAACAAGAAGAAACAAATATTTTGCTTAATAGATGAGAGATTGCACATGTCGTCGTAAATTAAAAAGCAAAGGGGGGTTTGAGAAAATGACACAAAGTAGCTATAACCAATTCACGGCCATCTAAACAATAAATACAGAGGAAGACGTTAATAATACCTTCAAATATTTTGCTGCATGCATCATCAGCTTTCTCAAATTAAACTTGCATTTATTCATGAAACAAGCTTGTTTCTTTCTGCAACTATTATTATTTTCATGTTTTATTGGGGGCCACCATATCACATGCTCATATTAAACAAAACAATCTCCTCCCCCACCCCCTTGGGGCTTCATTTCCTTGGAAATAGTCGCTTTGTTTCATATTAAGTGAATATTTTTTTTTTAAAAAAAATAATAATTTAAATAAGTGAATTATTCAAAAAAGCGTAGAGTGTCGTCAAAATTTAATTTTTTTTCTGTCTCTAATTATTTATTTATTTTTGAATTGGTAGATATATTTAAAAAATAACTAATGATATAATAAATTAAAAAAAATTATTTTTTCTTAATTTGTCAAAATAAATAAATAAGTAGAAACAGAAAAAGTATTTTGTTTTAACTTTGAAGTTGATTTAACCATTTTTTAATTAAAAAGCTTACTAACTCACAAAAATCTTATATATTTTTTTCATGCAAAATACATATTTCAAACATAACTTTATTTTTTTAAGTTAAACTTTAAATATTCTTTCTGTTTCAGATATCATCAAATTTATATTCAAACGTCTATTTAATTTCTTGGATAAGAGAGCCGTTCCCCTAGAGTTAATAATCAGGTAACGATGATTAATTGTTGACTCAATTATAGAAGCTCAAGTCTACATTATTTCTAAAAACTTATACTAATATTTGATGGAGGAGGTTAAGTCTTAATTAGGGACCCTCATCAAGAATTTTATGTGGAGCAAATTAAAGATGTGATTTAATTTAATTTAATAGGGCATGAATCTTTTACCAAGCACTTGACATAAGAACTACTACTATAAAATAATTGATGAATTTAGAAAAATCGCTTCGATTGGATAGATTTTTTAATCACAACTTGACCCTGCAAGGCCCATATGCTATAACACTATCTATTCAAAACTTATAAAGTTATAATCAATCGCTACCCTCTCAAAAGAAAAAAAATTAAAAAATATATTTTTTTTTTCCTTTCAAAATATATGTGGTGATGATTGACCAGCGTGAAATTTAAGAATGAAAGAATTTGTATCTTCTTAAAAAAATTGAAATTATAAACATTTATCTAAAATTGTAAAATCATCTCATTATCGATTAAAAGAGAAGTTTAAAAGTGAATTGTTATATTCTTTGCCTCTAAAAAGTGTTCTTTTAACCCTCTCACTCTTACTAAGAAATATAACAAATAAGAATAACTTGTAATTAAGTATACGGTAGTTTATCAACTTATTTATAACATTTTATCAACTTATTTATATTTATTAGATGTGTTTGTGAGGCAATAAACACATTTTAACAAAATCATTCAAGGACATAATTTAAAACATAATTTTTATTATTGTTTTTTATGAAATCATAAATAATATTTTTTCATCTCAATTTATATGTTATTCCTTTATAAAAATAGTTGGATCACAATACTTGTTATTTTATAAATTTTCTGTATAAATTACCATATTTTCCTACTATATTCTTGATAGAATAGTTAATTAATCTTGTCATTTATTAATAAAATCAACATAAGAAAATATTAAATAAGAATAGAAGAGTAAAATTATATTATTCTTAATACAAATATAAAATAAAAGTGACATATAAAATAAAGAAATGGAGTCCAATTTAATAATTAATAAGGTCGGCTGCTCGATATTAGGACTGGTGGTACAAGGCAAAGGCAGAGAAGGGAGGGCACACTTTGATTTAATGACTAAAAAAAATAAAAATAAAAAATAATAATAATTAAATATATATATATATATATGTGGTCTTATTAAGTTAATTTCGTATGATTGAGGGAACCATTAACCTTTCCTTCTCTGATTTGGACAAATCAATCACTCAAATCATACTCCTCATATTTCAAAATAAAAAACCAAAATCTAAATTTAGCTTCACTTATAATTGAAAGGATTTTGCAATTTTGTCTAAAAATATTGTTACTACAATTTTGTCTCATAAGGATTTTAATCAATTCTCATGAAAATGAAAAGCTTTGTCCCGTGTTCTTTTGTAAAAATTACATAAATTAATATATTTTAAAAAATAATTATCGATTTTAGCGATACTTTTTATTTATTATCATTTATAGCAATGTTTTGTTAAATCTGTAATATGTATTAAAAGTGAATTATGTATGTAATATATATGAATTGTAATTATTTTTTGAAATATATCATGTTTGTTTGGTAAAAAATTATCACATTGTATTATAAGTGTATTAAAATGTCTGATCAATGTCTTATTCATCATTAAAATTTGTATTATACTCGAATAATAAATTGATCTTTATAATATGTATTAAACTTGTATTATACATAAATTAAAAGTGATCAAGTGAAAAAAAAATATTATTGTTATAAATTATAAATATTTTTTAATTATAGTATATTTAGGTAAGTTTCCCAATAACAATTTTATTTAAAATGATTAGAAATTTAGAATATTACGTAGTCTAGTATATAAAATTTAGACTTTTTTCATTTAAAATCACGATTTTTAGGAATTAGGCACATGAAAAAGAAATTTTATTTTTCTAAAAACAAGTTTCATAAGTAATTTTTGCCTGCACTCGCGTTGCCCAATCCCACCCCCAACCCACACACCTACACCCTCACACTCATTTTCCATGGTTACATATTTGTCTAAACTATTTATGTAGTATATCTTCTTTTTTTAAAAAAAAAACTATAAGTAGATATTTTTTTAATTTTTTTTTTTGCTAATTTATCATATATAAGAAAGTAATTTTAAAAAAATCTATTTATTTTTCTTTAAAAAAATTTCCCTCCTACCAAATACACCCTAGATTTACACTTTTACAATAAAAAGAGGTCGTATAGTAACACTAAAAGGAACTAAAATGGATTCTCAAATAGTAGGCATATTTTAACGGCCCAATATGATTCAAATGGGCTGTTGTAAGTTGGTAGCGTAATTTGATATGGGGTTCGTATTAGTTGGGCTAATTAATTTTTAATCGAATAAATATGATCTCTAACTTGATCAACACTAAGACAAAGCTAATATATTATTATTTTTGTTACATATAAAACTTTATAATCCGAGATATATATTACCTTCGTCTTAATTTATGTCACATTTTGGATTTTAAGAGTCAAACAAATCTGTTTTTGACCGTAAATTTTTATAGATTTTACTAATATTTGGAATAATCAATCATTGTGACTCATAGTACTTTTTACATAGTTTACAAATATATAAATTTATTTTTTTTAAAAAATAAAGATTTCATGTGCAAATTTTGATCAAACTTAAATTGTTTGACTCTTAAAATATAAAAAACGTTATATAAATTGAGACAAAAAAAATATATTAGACGTATTATCTTTTATTTGACATCGTCCACAACGTCCTATGAAAACTTGGTCCGTCGAGTTCAAAGGAAACTCTATAAATTATTGGTCTATCTACCCCAAATTTAAATTATTGGGCCTATTCAAGATATCCAATCTAAACTTAGCTTCCACCAAAGTTAGCGGAGGCGGAGCTATAATTAGGTAAAGTGAGTAGGGTGGAGTTAAAATTAGGAATTCTAAATTTTATATTTTATATTTTAAGATTAAAAAAATATTACGACCGTTAAAGAAAAAGAAGAAAGAATTAAAACCTATGTTAACAATAAAGCATGAATATTGTTCAATCTTTTTATATTAAGAAAAAAAGAAATTAAAACCTATGTTAACAATAAAGCATGAATATATAACAAACAAATAAAAAAGTGAGAAATATTTTCGCTCGTTCTATTCTTTTGTCTGCTCTTAATAGAAAATTAAAACAAATGAGGATTTGTAGGAGTTCCATTGCTCAACAAGAAAATATATACCACTTTCGTTCACTTTTAATTATAGCTGATGCATTAAGGAAATATCAGTTTTTGATATAATATTTCATTCCTCCCCTCAAATATGTGAAAGTCAAAAGTTCCACATTGATAGCTAATGAAATGGGTAGATTTTCTTTTTATAGAATTTGAATAATTTTCTTATTTTTGAATTAGCTTTTGGGTATAAGTTAGGCCAAAATCTAATTTCATAAAATATATCTTAGAAAATTGTTTTAAAATAAAACTTCTACAAAGATTAAATACCCCTTCAATAATAGTGTGTTTTAATTCCAGATAGCGTAAAACAATAATCTCTTTTAATAGTAAATATGGTAATATTGATAATACTTATATTTGTAATGCCTTATACTCTTCTTGTCTACTTTTAATTATCGTGATATTTTTTTAAGAGTCAAATTATTAAAATATCAACATTTTATGATTATTTTTTATTATTTTAATATACAAAGAATTGCAGTTTATAGTATTTTTCATATATTTTTTTGAATATCTAAATTTTTTTGTTTAAATATCGAACTAATATAATTTAATTTGATTTTAAATATTAGTCATATTGACTTTCGAAAAATGCAACATGTTAATTAAAAATAAATTAAAAAATATTAGTTATGCTTGTATTATTTATTATGCATTTTTTAGCGTGATATATTAAAAATTGTACCCATCATATAAAAATATTTATTTACAAAAAAACTCCATAATTACGATGGAAAATATTTATTTAATGCATATATTTATATTAGATCCTTTTGCATTACTAATACATACAAATTCATAGTATTAATAATAGACTATTCAATATACAACAGAATGTGTAATTAATACAAATATTAATTATTTATAGCATCGAAAAATATACCATACTAACGTAATGTATCAAACTAATACACAAAGTTAACGAAACTAATGCACTATTCACTAAAAGCCGCCACCAACTTGTGTGTGACCGTTGTGTTCTTTTTCATCAGTTTCTTTATATTATATTGGGAAAAAGCAAAGTACGACTCTTTTTTTAAATTAATCAACATAAAACAATTATGTATTTATAATGGACCAAAGGAATTACTGATTACTTTTTTTTATTCAAGCCCCTGATTGATGACTTAAATAATAGATTATTTTTGTTTTAATTTATTCAATTGATTTTAATATTAAAATTAATATGAAATTTTAAATTAAAAAATAAATATAAAATATTAAAATATTTTTTAATCTCGTAATTATAAACGCATTGAAAGTGGAAAGTTGAAATAAGTAATATTCTGCTCAATAATTTACTCAACAAAAACGAAAGAAAACAGAAATGGAAATGGAGGGAGTAGTTATTTTTGTAATCACTTTGGCCTTTACCCTGTTTCCAAAGTGTTGCTCTTTGCTTAGCTCTTTCGTTATTTGGAAGAGAACTGCTCTCTACCACAGCTTTAAAAGTGGTAGCAATTTTAATTACTCCATATTTATTGAAGTACTTCTATGGGCTGCATAAACAAAGGATTGGAAGATGTATGTATCAAAATCAGAAATTTTTTCAAAAAGAAAAAAGGGATCGAAAACAGAGACAACAGCGTAGCCGAAAGATGGGAGATTTTGAATGGAAAAAACAATTGGGAAGGCTTACTTGACCCTTTGGATTACGATCTCCGACGATACCTTATTCACTATGGCCAAATGCCTCAAGCAATCTGCGATTCGTTCAACAGTGAAATAGCATCGAAGAATTTAGGGACAAATCGATACTCCAAAAAGAATTTCTTCAAAAGAGTGGGACTCGACAGAAACAACCCATTCAAATATGAAGTCACAAAATACATCTACGGAGCTTCAGATGTACCAAGTAAAACTGAAAAGATCAAATCATCAAATTGGATTGGGTTTGTTGCTGTTGCCACTGATGAGGGCAAAGTTGCATTAGGAAGGAGGGATATTTTGATTGCTTGGAGAGGAACCATGTGTCCTGCAGAATGGAATGATGATTCTGACTGGGTTTTGGTTCCACCCACAAAAATCTTTGGAGAAAATACGCATGACATTCTTGTACACAGAGGTTTTTATTCAGTTTACACTTCTCTTAACGACGCTTCTAAATTCAATCGAGCAACTAGTGCCAGAGATCAGGTACGAAATCTCTCTGTTTTTCTTTCTTCAATAAAATTAGGGTATGGATAGGGGAAGGGGAAATGAGTGAGGAGATTACGAGTTGGAGATTTGAACCCTTATTAACAATAAATTGAAAGTTCATAACTCAATCAATTGATCTATTAAGATTCTCGTATTTCTGTTTAGTATACTTGTAAATTCTATGATTTATTTACTAAAAAAAGAAATATCATGATATTAGCCATAGATTGTAGCTACTTTTGAGACCCTATGGTTTGAAACAAACAGGTTATTGAAGAAGTTAAGCGATTGGTGGAGCAATACAAGAGAGACAAAGTTAGCATTACTCTAAGCGGCCACAGTATTGGTTCATCATTGTCCACACTATGTGCAATTGACATAGTTGTCAACAAAATCAATAAGGAGTTTCCAGTGACTGCATTTTTATTTGCTAGCCCACGAACTGGAGAGGCCAATTTCAAGAAAGCTCATCAACATTTGAAAAATCTTCAGATCTTGCGGATTACCAATGCCCTTGATGAAGTTCCTGAAAAACCAGACCGCGGAGAGGTAGAGGGGTCTGATACAGATTGGAGAGTGTATGAACATGTTGGGTATGAACTTAAAATTGATACTACAAAATCAGAGTATCTGAAGAAAGATGTAAATAATCATTCTTTGGAAGTTTATCTGCACGGAATTGCTGGAACACATGGACCAGAAGGGGAGTTCAAGTTGGAAATAAATCGGGATATTGCGTTGGTGAATAAGGAAACGGACGCATTGAAGAATGAATATGGTGTACCAGTGTATTGGCGGACCGTGCAAAATAAAGGAATGGTTCAACAAGAAGATGGATCTTGGATTCTCAATGATCGTGAGGATGATAGTGATTTTTCAGAGTAAAAAAGCTTTTATTTCTATTAGATAAACTACTCCTAGTATCATTATTCTAAGAGACTGTGTGATCTTGTTTTTTCTAAGGGCCTGATAACACGGGCGGTGTGGTGGATGGGTTCGTAGCTTTTATTTAGAACCTATATTTTGTTCCTTTTTTTTGTTAGTAAGACAAGAATACCCTTACTTGGAGCTTAATCATTGGACAAGCTACTATGCTTCGAAGAGATTATTAACTTGTCAACTTCACATAATACTCTCTGATCATTTTATAGTAAGTGATGTTTTTAGTATAGATGCACATTTACAAAAACTATTCATTTCTAAAAAGTAAAATATATTTTTATTAATCAGATATATAATAAATGACTTAAAAAAGATGTACTAGTTGTTTAGTGTCCCTGATGAAAATCATGTTTATTGAGAAATCAATAAATAACGCATCTGAATATTATTGACACTCTCCTAATAAATTAATCACAATTTGGTAGTTTAGCTAGTTGAGTATTAAAAAGAAAAGGCAATCGATATGATGTGAAAATAATGTCACATTTACAAGACATCTGAATGTGAAATAGTAATGTGTTCATCCTTCCAAAAGAAGCAACAATAAAGTAACGACAACACAGTCTTTTACATAAAAAAGCAACAATCATTCACAATTTATAGGCATTAAATTCAACAAGATCTTGATTGGAAAAATATTTATATGAAATTCTTTGTCATGATATGTGAAAACAGCAAATTTTCTATTCTGGTTGCTTCGGTTGCTTTTATTTGATCCAATCATTGCTTCTTTTTTTTTCATTTGGTGTTCGATTATATTTTCTTCATTGCTTCTTTTTTTTTCATTTGGTGTTCGATTATATTTTCTTTTTAATTAATTTTAACTTATTATATATTTTTAAAATAGATTTTTATTTTTACTTTATCGCTTTAACTTCGTTACTTTGCTAATTCAATTTTTATGCAAGTTTGGACGTTTGCAATAGAAGTGGCCAGGATAAAAGGGGTAAAAGATGTAGAATATATTCCTTCCCAGAATATCATAGGTTGGATATCTAATTTCTTTACTTTTTTGATAAGGATCGATTCCTTATCTTGTAGTCCATTCTTTGATTAATTTCCATTTCCTTCCCACTATTATTAATAAAAATAAAAAAAGGAAAAGAAAGAGCATTCCATCCATTAATAGAAGTGTATATAAATAGTATATACTTACGTGCTTAGTCATGGGATAGAAAACTATGCTTCTAAGAAATTATTATTCTTTTCGTCCTGTTTTATATGAGTTATTTTGATTTGGTATAAAGTTTAAGAAAAAAAGTATTTTGACACCTATAATCTAAAATAAGTTATAGATATTTGTGTGACTATAAATTACTTCATTAAAAGTAAGATGAATATTTTAAAGTTAAATTGTCACTTATTATAAAAATATATGTCATGTTTATGGGACAAACTAAAAAAAATATAGCTCTGTCATATAAACTACGATAGACGAAGTAACTTGTTGACCTTAGACTAACACTCACTTCATTTCAAAACAAGTAGTGTTTTGAGCTTCAATACACCATTTAAAAGAGAAAAATTATTTATTCCTAAAAAGCATAAACATGTGGCTTTTTAGTATTTTTTTCGTATCAAAATAAGTGTTACTTTGATAATAATCACATTTTTAAGCAATCAATAAATACAATATATAATTTACTAAACATATATTTTGAAATGAAAAGAGTAATTAAAAAGTACTCAATTTATTTTATTTTATGTATTTTAATTTGCTTACCAGAAAATTTAAGAAGATAATAAAAGATTTTTAATTCTTAGATACGTATAATGCAAAATACCCTTAACCTTGTAGTCATCTAAGTTCTATGTAATGTGAGATATCATAACTTTTTTTTGACAAAATACTAAATATAAGACATAAATAATTTCAAAGGTGATTTTTAACATGATGGACACAGTTTATATAAATGTGAATTTAAAATATAAATTTAATTAATTTGACATTTTAGATTTTTATCACTAAAAATTATTATATATATATAAAAGATCAACTGAACTCATTAATTATATGTTATATCATCAAATATTATTTGTTTTAATGTGCATATTTGGTTTAATTATATAAAAGATTTACAATGCCAAAAAATTGGAATATTCCAATGCAACTTAAACTTTTTGAAAGATTAAACCGTATATATAAAATGATACCAATTATCATTTAGAGAGGTGTTATCTAATTTTAGAAAGAAAAATATAATAATATAGATGTAAGATTTAAATTACTAACTTCACTTAGACGGACCCCCCAATCATCATCGCATTATTTAATACGTCTAGTGTGAATTCATACATCTATATTTTTAAAAAACAATATAACACTATTATATATATTTTTAGGAGAGGAGCATATGTTCACGTGAACCTAGTGACCCTCTTCTGCATATGCCTCTACATACTAATTTATAAATTTACAATCTGATAGCTTCTAAACTATTTTGAAGATTGAAAAGTATTTTTGAAAAAAAAAATGTGCTATTTTGTTCTAGTTGAAGTTTAGCTAAATAGTTGGATTACTCCCCTCTCTCTAATTACTTGTCTATTTTTAAATTACACACATTAAAAAAAATAATGATTGAAATAGTGAGATTAACATTTTACCCGATTAATTATGAAGTGGATGAATTAAAAATTTAAAATTTTCAAAATTAACTAATTAAGCGTATAATAGGTAAAAAAACTTTTTGTCATTTCTTTCTTGATTATGTCAAAATGGAAGAAAATAAAAAAAATTGAACAAGTAATTAAGAATAAAGATAGTAACATTCACTCTTTTCAATAATAATTATTCACTATTAATTCAATACACCCCTTAAGGAACAATAATAATAAAAAATTCTTCATATTAGATTTATTGCGTTAATATATATTATAATTAAATAATATTTAATAATAAAAATAAAATAAAAATAAATAAATTATTTCTTAAATATCCAAGTCTCAATTTCCAGAAGTGTTAAGATAATGACTAGGCATTATTGAGTTGAGTTAAAAGACTTGTCAATGTGAAATTAGCGATGCGTTCATACTTCATCAAAACAACAGCAGAGTAACGGGAAAACATTATTTTCCGTCAAGAATCATTTACAATATTTTGGCATTAAATTATACTCTCCAGGTCTAATATTTGGACCTAATATTTGAGAAAAATATTAAGGTGTTTCACGCCTTTAAGAAAAGAAAAAAACATTAAAATTAAGTATTTTTTATTAATTATTATCAAACTTATAATTAAAATAATTAAATATTAATTTTAATACTAACTAATTGAAAGATAAAATTGAAAGGATATACTAAAAGTATTTTTGAAAATTGCACAAAATTAATTTGAAAAATAAAAATGTCTCAACAATTCAATTAATTTGTCCTTTATGAAATCAGAATTATAACTTTGTAGGTAATATCTCTCAAAAATATAAAATATCAATAAATGTAACATTCATTTTTGAATTTTGAACAATAAAAAGATTCATAAATATAGCTTTGGAGTGTTGATATAATATATTTGAGACATTACCTATTAATAGAGATAAAATGATAAAAACTTACTATATTATTTATTGTTTTTTTTAATAGGTGTATCAAATTAAAAATTGATACTCTTTTCATTCTATATGAATTGATTACTTTCTTTTTTACACATCAAGGAATTATAAATAAGAAATATTTTTACAAGTTCACTCTTAAAAACTTACAAAAAATTAATCATCAGAATAGTATAAAAAAATAAATTAATGTTAACTTGATTTGATAAAGCGGATAACTAATATAAATTAACTTTTTTTTATTAAGAGGATGAACTAAGATGAAACAGAAGTAAATAAATAGAGACGGAAGGAGTATGAATTTTTGTCTTTGTTATGGGAACGGCAAAGGATTTCCCATTCTATTTTCACGGGTTGCTTTTATTTGATCCAACCACCATTTTGTCTATATTTTATTTTTCTTTTTTTGTTTTCCACCTGTTGTCCATTTGTATTGATTTTGCATAAATTCTATTGAAGTGACAAATACGATTTACCATAAATATATTTCACATCATTACAGTCTAAGTGATCAATCTTGCATATTGTCAGGTCGGCTTAATGTAGACATTTTGACACTTCTTTTTGAAAAATAATTTATCTGCACAGGCTGTTCAAACATAATGTAATCTCCATTATTACATAATTTAATGCAATAAAATATATGTCAATTAATTATAATTAAAATAAAATAAATTATTAATTTAAACACATGATATGCATATATTGATTTGATTTAAACATTCTATGTGAATAAGTTTTATGTCTTTTCTTTTTCATTATATCTTTTATTTCCATCACCTGATTAACAAAAGGATCATGGCATATATATATATATATATATATATATATATATATATATATATATATATATATATATATATATATATATATATATATATATATATATATATATATATATATATATATAAAGTGAAATGAACATTTAAACATTGGGTCTTTAAAATGATATGTCGTGTAACATTTAAACATTTAAAAATTAACCCTTATTTTAAAGTGAATTGAAATTAAAGAAAATTCTACCAAAGCTATCTTGGGTCTTTAAAACAGTGGCGGAGTCAGAACTTTTAATAAAAAATTTAAAATGTAAGAAATAAACACACAAACTAGTAGAAGAAGGTTCAATATCTATTATATTTACTTAAAAAATAATGTTAATATTGTATAACTAATATATTTATCGCTGAAGGGGTTCGAATGAACCCCATAAGTATATGCTGCCTCAATCCTAAGGTGTTTTATTCCCAAAAAGCAAATCATCATTTAAGATGCTTCACGTTTGATCTGATACTGTTACAAAATTATGCTGGCATTGGTTATCCCGAAAATGACCTCTCTAATAGGAGATAAGGAGGCCAAAATTAGGACTTTATGTGTTGAGTAGAAATTAATGTAGCTCATCACATTGCTAAACCGAAATTGGTTAGCAATGTCAGCATGACAACCAAATCGTATGGAGTGGAGATACCAAAAGGAACAGTAAAACTTGTCAAAATCGATGAATAATGTCCCCATAAAATTGGTGAAAGAAGATTGACTTATAAATTAAATACTACTATAATTACTCAAAAATTATACAAATAACTTCTCTAAATGATATTTTACACTGACTTGCCCCATATAACAATATATTTATGGATAAGATAATGTATTGTTACGAATATCACATTAATTCCCAAATAAAAAATTTGGGAAAAAACAGAAGAACAAAAAGAAGATAAGAAATTAAAAGGAAACGGACCCGTTCAAACGTATGGGTATGTTTATAGATTTGGCCGCCCAATTAATGAGGATATCCAGAAGCAAGAAAGTTGGACCACTACAAGTTTTGCCCAAATCTTTTAGGGGTACTATTTAAATTCGAATTTTGAACTTTTTTGAAGTCCAATTAAAAAGCAAAATACCCCAAACAACAAAGATTTTCAAAGCAACAAAAAAGGAAACCATAGAAAAAATGTCCATGCCCAAATTGTTATTGGCACTTTGCATCTTTTCTATGGTTTCTCCTACTATAGAAATGATGCAAAATGTAGACAAAAATACGGGGAATATAACAGAAAGATGGAGAATTCTTAGCGGAAATAGCAATTGGGAAGGGTTATTAGATCCACTCGACAATGATCTTCGTCGGTACCTCATTCGCTATGGCGAAATGACACAAGCAGCTCGAGACGCCTTCAACACCAATAAAATGTCAAAGTATGCTGGAACTTGCCGATATTCTAAGAAGAATTTCTTTTCTCGAACGGGGATTGAGATATCGAATCCGTTCAAGTATGAGGTAACTAAATATATATACGCAACATCAGCTGTACAAGTTCCGGAGGCATTGTTCATAAAATCATTGTCACGAGAAGCTTGGAGTAAAGAGTCAAATTGGGCTGGTTTTGTTGCTGTGGCTACAGATAAGGGGAAAATTGCATTAGGAAGAAGGGATATAGTGATTGTGTGGAGAGGAAGTGTTCAGACTCTGGAATGGTTTAACGATTTCGATTTTATTCAAGTTTCAGCAACTAAAATATTTGGTGAAAAATCTAATCCTAAAGTGCATCACGGTTGGTATTCCATTTATACTTCAGATGATTCGCGATCACTATTTAATAAGGAAAGTGCTAGAGACCAGGTAAATTCATTTATTATGTCTTCTGCGAATTTAACATTAGTACTATTTGCAATTTTAGATAGAGCAAGTGATAATCACGAATTCCATTTTAGGTACTTGGTGAAGTTAAAAGATTGATGGAACAATATAAGAAGGAGGAAGTTAGCATAACAGTAACAGGGCATAGCATGGGGGCATCCATGGCAACATTAAATGCAGGGGATATAGTTTTCAATGGAATTAACAAAGGATTTCCAGTCACTGCATTTCTATTTGCAAGTCCTAGAGTGGGAGACGAAAATTTCAAAAGGACTTTCTCAAAACTCGAAAACCTTCGAGCTTTGAGAATTCGAAATGCCCCGGATATAGTTCCAAGTTACCCATTGTTCGGCTACTCAGATGTTGGTGTCGAATTGGCCATTGACACTAGGAAATCGGGATATCTAAAAAATCCGGGAGATCAGAGCAGTTTTCATAATACAGACTGTTACTTGCACGGAATTGCTGGAACACAAGGATCCAAAGGAGGATTCAAACTAGAAGTGGAACGCGATATTTCACTCATTAACAAGTATTTGGACGCGTTAAAAGATGAATACGGTGTACCAACTTCATGGTGGGTTGAGAAGAATAATGGAATGGTTCAACAACAAAATGGAACCTGGATTCTTGTCGATCATGAAGATGATGATTTTTAGTTCTCTACCGAGCAAAAATATAGATCTTAAATTTATGAACAGAAAGAAAAATAGTACCGGTTCATCATGTACACACGTATGAGAGGATAATTTTTTTTTATCGTTTGTGTAATTTGGAAGTAGGGCCAAGCGATATACAATATCTCAGATACGATTATTGGCAATGCAAAAAAAAAATGCAGTAATTATTTACTTGCAATAATATATATAAATATTTATTATTAGTATTTTATATAAATGTCATTAGGAATGCGATAATATTAATAATTGACGTTGATTGTTTTTACAAGTAATAAATATTATCCTTAAAAAAAATCTATCTCAGTTAAATATCTCTTTTATTGTTCCAAGCGATACAAAATGGATGACTAATGCATTCTTTCATTGACGAATGGTTTTTGTTAGTTGCGATAATAACGAAACAATAAACTGTACATTTTTGTTTTTTTGGCTTAACAGCTCGTGACTCCCATCATTATCTTTTTATTTTTTTTTAATCATAAGAATCAAATGTTTCACGTCGATCACATAAATAAAAACTTGTTTCATCTCGTTCATGTGAAATGATAATAACGTGTTTGAACTTTATATAAAAGTAGAATGGAAATACAACTATTCTATGTGTTTCTTTAATTTATTTTTTGTAACATTAAAATTTTCAATAGCTCTTTTAAATTTTAAACAATTCACTTATTTTGAATTATAATTTTTTTTTAAACTTAAGTATACTGAAATAGAGGAGTATTGAACTTTAATTCACTAGTATACCCGGATTTGATGCGATCTTAAGGCCTGCAAGTTTTTACTAGGCAAGTACTATAATAATTGCTTCAACATGGGTCTTAACCATATCCATTCAATCCAAGAATCTTTATTAATCAAATGCATTCATTTTACGTATTTTTTAAGAAAATAATAATGATACGATATTTCTTGCAACTTTAATTTCTGATAGATATGATAATATAAACTGAATAAAAACCTTTGTGTATAGGAATGTTATCCCTGTTTTCACCAAATATTTTTGTTGGTTGAACTAACGACATTATTTGATTTAGAGGATATTTCGATTGACATCAGTTTTTGACTAAATAAAAATAAATAATTTAGGAAGTGTTAGGTAAAATTTAAAAATATATATAATATGATAACTTAAAATAAGTCAAAAATCAATGTTACACATCCCTCAGCTTTTTATTTTTTAACTTAAATAAAAAGTTAAAAAAGCTATTAAAATCTATATCTAAAAAATAAAGAAGTCCTACTTTTTATCATTTTCTCTCCAACCACAAACCATTGATTTTGTCTCAATTAATACTATTTTTTTTCAATCAATCGAAAAAAATGAAATATTTTTATATTAAGCAATAATTTAACTTTTAAATATTATTTTATTTTTAATAGAACAATTTATAATCACATATTTAAAATTTAAATTCCATACCAAACCAAAGAAACCATGTCCGAAGCTGATGCATCGCTAAAGTTCGTCACTAATAATAACTTTATGCGCAGTGTGCGGGACTCGAAAATACGAAAACTATTGTGATGTTACTGAGCATTTGTCGGCTTTCCTCAATTGATTAATTTGTTGCTTTTTCTTTAGTGTGATATTAGTTTATCGTTTTATAAAAAAATAAGTATTCTATATTAGTTTTTTACCTTTTCAAATTAGAAATAAGTGTCAAAAATATATATAATTTTTTTTAGTTTCATACATAAACTATTGAAAGTGTGAGTTTCATATATAACTATCACTTTTTAGTTTGAAAACCACACCTCAGTGCGTAGTGCACTCTCTCTTTTATATGAAAAAACTTTGACATATGACATTCCAAATAGATAAAATATTTTATCTAAATAAAAATTAAATAATTAAAAATTAAAAATTACTATCCATATAAAAATTAAATTATTTTTCTTATCTCACTCCACCGTCTCCTCCACGTACCCCCTCCCCGCCGACAATCCCATCGTTTTTTTTAAAAAATATTTATAAAATATTTTTAAAAATTTCATATTTCATACTCCCCTCCCCCCTTCCCCCGATAGAAATTGATATTATTTTATTTAAAAAATCTACCCCATCCTATTTAATCTCACTCCTAAATTTTATTCTTTTTACGTTTTTCTTATTTTGTGTTAGATATGCATGTACATATATTTTTAGAAAAAAAATTATACTAGTGTACCGAAATATAACATAAACAACTAAAAAATATAAAACGTCCTGTGGCGGCAAGTAAAAAAATATTTTCGATATGTATATACCTAAACACTGGGGAAAAAATTGAAAGCGGAGGGTTAAGTGTGATGGTAAAATTATATTTTTAAGCAAATAAAATAATATTTAAATTAATATTTGATGAGGGAGAGGGATGAAGTAATAAATGAAATACTTTTATAAAAGAAATTTTAACAAGATAAAAAGCTTTAAAAGATGGTGTAGGGTAAGAAAAATATTTTACATTTCTTTTATAAAGAAAATATTTTTTTATAATAGTTTTTTAATTTTTAATTTTTAATTTTAACTAATACTAATAATTTATTTATTTTTTATCAAGGTTGAATATTTTGTCAAGTGGAGTGTGATGTGAAAATTCTTTAAAATAAAAGAGAGAGAGTGTGTATTACACATACAGAGTGATATAAAAGAGAGAGGTGTGTTTCTCAAACTAAAAAATGATAGTTTAAGTATGAAACTCAAAAAAATTTTATATTTTAGATGTGTTTTTGACACTTATCTCTTTAAATTAAGAAAACATTATTTAAATATATATACAAAAAAAAAAGTGATCAACTAAAATGAGACGGAGGAGTATCATACTTAATTGAATGAATGTGAATGCTTAAGCATTAAGATGTGTATTAAACTAAGATGATTGAATTAAATATTTACTCATATGTTTCATTTTATTTTATGTACCATCATTTTATTTTAAAATCCATCTCAAAAGAAATGTTACACTATTATAATTAGATACATTTTAACTTATTTTTATCTTTAATGAAATGATTTTCAATTATATAAATTTGTATATTTTCTAATGGCGGATTGTTTCACCTGAATCACATAAATAAAAAAATGTTTCATCTCATTTTTCTGAAAGAATAATAATGTGTTTAGACTTAATGTAAAAGTATAATGGAAACACAACCCTTCTTTATATAATTGTGTTTTATTTTTTTAATGATAATACTAGAGATTGTTTGTTGGGACAAGTTATCTCGAGATTAATTATTTTGGAATAACTTATTCCATCACTGAGGTATACGTGATGAGATAAATAATTTCAGAATTATCTAATAACTTCAACCAATCGCAGGATAAAATAATTCTACATTTTATTTTTAAAATTATTATATCTTATATCTCACAACAAACGACTCAAAATAATAAAAAGTTTAGCTTACATTTGGATTGAAACGATTAGTGCATATTTTAGGAAGGGGAGGAAAAGTGAAAGTGCCTTGTAAAAGTCCAGTGGCAATCCATTTATATGCAGCTTCTGTAAAATGCATTCCATCCCAACTAGCATACACTGAAGTGTCACTGCAAATATCTCTTGCTGATGGATCCCCACACATTGCTGAAAATTTGAAGTTGTATGGACCTCCTGCTCCACAACATGCAACTAAAGCTCCTTTTCTAAAACCTGTAATAATTCATTGAATTTTTTGAACGAATCATAAGATTAGCACTTCATTCAATTTATATTTAAATGACGAAATATAAATTGAAATGAAGTGATCAATAAATTGTTAAGAATTTCCACATCAGAGAAAAGGGATAGGAATTTGGTCTCCTTATATGGAATTGGACAATTCTCCCCGAAGCTAGCTTTTGAGGTTGAGTTAGACCCATCTTTACATGATATCAAATCCAGACTCATCCCAATTTCTCTGTTCACCAATGTTTACCCCCTATATTATAGTGTCCACGCTCTAGCTAACAAGGTCTGGGCGTGCGGGGAGTGTTAAGAATTTCCATCTGGCAAAAGGGATGAAAATTTGGTCTCCTTATGTGCCCTTAGAAAATCCTCCCATCATAAACTAACTTTTGAGGTTGAATTAGCCCAAATCCATAATTACATGAATTAAGAAATGAAATTAATAATTACCATGGCTCTTTGGAGAGGCATAAAATTGCATGGCTGCATTGTAGTAGTCAGCATAGATTATTGTAGCAGCAGGATACTGGTCTCTTAGAAGATGAAGTTCCTTCTGAAGAAGCTCATTATATTGCTGAGAGAATTTGTTAAGCCAAATAATACAACCAGTTTTGGGATCATACAGCCCCTTATCTGAGTGCATAAATTTTGTGAGATAAGCTGTTGAACATCCAATCGGCAAATCCCCTGGAACTAACAGTGTGCTTGCACCTAACTCGATTAATTCCTGCGCGCATCATCAATTAATCATTAAATTACGTACTATGGTTTAGTATTAATTTGAGGTAAAGCAATATGAAGTGTGTTTTGACCTGTATAGCTGAACTAATAGTCTTGACGACTGCTGGAACATATGATTCAACCTCTTCCTTAGTGCTGTTACCAAGAAAACCATAGTTGAAATCATTGCCTCCAATTTCTCCCATAAGTATCAATGAGTTTTGAAGAAATTCCTCGCATTCTTTGTCACATAATCAAAAGAGAGTTGGTGATAGACAAATGTTGAAGAAAACTTATCCAAATATATTCTAAACTTTTTTTTTTGAAAGGTCTATAAATATTTGTGAACTATTCAATAGGTTCCCATTGAATTATCCTTCGTATTTTTTAAAAAAACAATTACTCCCTCTGTTTAAAAAGAAATGATTTAGTTTGATTCGATATAGAGTTTATGAAAAGAAAAAAGACTTTTTATTTTGGCATAATACATAAATATACCCTTTAACTTGTGTCATGTAGAACTCATGTGTTTATTTATTTAAAAGTTGGATAGTTAAAGTGCTTGTTTGTGCATTATGAAAGTTGGAGGTCAAAGTTAAAATTTGAAATCAAGTTTAGGGTCCAATATATGTATTATGCTTTTTATTTTTGTGGTTCTAAATAAAAGTTAGGCATAAGACATAAATATGTCATTTAACTTGGCTTCGAATCACATTTATGTTATTCAACTTTGGGTGTGCACACGTAACACTTAAACTTGTATAAACTTGAACAAATAGACATAAATGTCCCACATGTCATTTTTTGTCCTACGTGGTGTCCTACGTGTATTGTGTCATGTAGGACTCATGTGTTTATTTATTTAAAAGTTGGATAGTTAAAGTGTCCGTTTGTGCATTATGAAAGTTGGAGGTCAAAATTAAAATTTGAAGCCAAGTTTAGGGTTCAATATATGTATTATGCCTAAAAGTTATGTCAAATGTACCAAAATACTCCTTAATTTTATGATCTTAAACATGCCACATAAAAAGCTAAAATTACACTGTTAACAAAAAATAAAAAAAATCATCTTTTCAAAACATACTTAAAAAGAAAATTAAATTGTTCTTTTTTTTAAAGGGAGAAAGTAATATGCCCTACTCGTTAGTCAGCTTTCTAAAAGATAGATACCTACCAACTAACCATACTGCTCAGGAATATCCTTTTATTTCAATTTATATGAAATGACAAATCAATTCAGACTAATCTCCCGTCTAAGTATTGTCAACCGAAATTCTAACTAAATTATGAGCCATTAATTTTGATCCGATTAATAAACTCAAACTCTAACCACGATGATTTGCCTTCAGCTCTTTTTCTTCTTGTGAGTGTGAAAAAATAGATGCAAGAAAGTGCCCTCTGCTTGTATGATCAAATGGCTCATAGAAACTATTTATTTGTAGATGTAGTTGTTAAACTTATAGTTATGTATTAAAGGCAAAAACAAGTGCGGTTGTTGAATATGGGACCTATTTAATTGTGGACATGACATGACTACTTTACTTATTCTATTTTCTATCACCATATCTTTAAATCAAGTGCTCTACCACTAAGTCATCCATTCTTGTGGTTCTTGATTTAAAGGGCGTTTAATGTTTCAAATCATGAGAACCAGAGGAACATTGGTGTTGTTTTTTCACAAATTTATGGCTTCAAATCTCAATATTTAACTAATCAATACCGCTTAGGTGGATTATAAATCATGTCAGAATTAATGATTCATAAATTAGTGAGAATTTTAGTTGACAATGATTAGGTGGAGGATATAGTCTTGCTTGGTTTCTCACGTTATTAACATTTAAAATATTAAATCTTTAAGAAATTTGTGATCTCTTGAAAAGATAAAATTATCTAGTTAACATAGTTGAAGAGCAATTTCGACTGTTTTGCCATTTAAATTAAGACATTTTCTAATTTCATTGCAATTCAACTTTTATTTTCTCAACAAACTGATCATGAGAACAACACCTCGTTATCAATGAGATGTTTTCAACAAATTGGGTTATTCTTGCAAATTTTAGTAATTTCTCTGTTTTGATTTATATTTTATCTATTATTTTAATTTCAACTTTTCACGTGACATTTTTAGGACTACATTTTTAGGACTATATAATTTGCATGCTTTAATTTAAAATTATAAGATTCAATTTTCTTTTTCTTTCTTAAATATTAAAGAAGGCTAATAAGAGGAAAAATCTAATATTACTAACCTGAAGGAAATTTGCAAAAAGAAGACATCATATCTTTGAACCAATCCATTTGAGTCCCCAAAGACACATTGTTATTGGGTGTTATTCCCTTATTCAACAAGTAGGCAGAATCAAGTGCTGTTGCCCCTCCCACGGCAAAATTCACACCTTGCCTGAATTTTACATTATTCCTTTCATCTTTTCCTTCCAAATATGCTGGCACTAATGGGAGCCCCAAACTCTCAGCTACAAATACAACAAGTGATCACAAAAAAAAAAAAAAATTAAAAAAATAAATATATATATAGACTTATCTAGAATTTGTTATATACATATAACAAATTTGTAGATACGTACCAATAAAATCTATAACAAGACGTCCATCAGAAAATCGACCGGTAGGATGATGAAAGAAGGTTTCACCATAAGGTGGCAAGGAGAAATGGGAAGGAGGGGTTTTGTTTAGAGATATATGAAGTTTATTTCCGGTGTCAGCAAGCGAATCGCCGAAACTAATAATGGAGTCGAAACACCCCTCAATTCTCTGAAAATTATGGTTTAAGACCAAAAAAATGAAACTCCATTTAACCAATATTAGAGAAGAAGTCATGATAAAGACAGACAAGCAGCGTTTAATTTGCAACAAAGAAAAAAAAGTCACATTTTTATAAGCGAAAATGTGACACAAATGATCCCTTATATTTAGTGCTAGGTTAAAAGTAGTTCCTTAAATATCATCCAAGTGATTTTGGTCTTTTAATTTAAGATTATGAGTATTTTTGGTCTATTTATCAAATTTTTGTTTATAAATTTACTGATTAAATTTATGAGTTAAAAGTTTGATAAATATCTGATAAAGGTCAGAATAGTCCTTTTTGGCTAACTTTAAAAAGATCAAGATTGTTCATATATAATAAAAGGACTATTTTAAATTTACTACCAAAAATATAGAACTATTTTTATCATTTTTTTAACACTCTATATCATGTTGAAAGCATGAACCTCGTTTCAGGTTATTGTACAATCCTTAGTGATTAAATTTGTCCCCACCAAACTACTCGTTGAAAAAAAGGATTTTTTTTTAAAAAAATATATTAATTTTAGTTGAAATTATTGTTATAATATTGAATTATATGAAAGATTTTTTACCTTATATTATTTGATAATGTATTTTAAAGACATATATGTGGTGGGCACATTAGTATTTTTAATTATACTAGATTTAGGAACGTGCGTTGCACGTTTATCCCAAGATACTTCATATAAATTTTGTATCGTAAAATTTATCATTGCTTTGGTAGAAACTACATATATATTCCTAGTAAAAATATTATATCTTTAATTATAAAATTGACTAAAAGTGCATAAAGTAAAAATAACCATCACACAAATTCAATATTCCAATGAAGATATTAAAATACAACATGATAGGTTAATGTATACAAAGCAACATGCCATAGTAAATTATCAATAATAATAACACAACAATAGAAACAACAAGCAAGAAACATAAATGTTAAACTAAATAAATAAAAAGAGACGAGAAAAGAGAGCATAGAGATTTTCTCATTTTTTTCAATTGGTTTAAATTTATATATTATTGTGTGAAATGTCACTATTTATTATTGGATAACATTGAGAAATACAAAGAGTTGTCATAAATAAATATTAATCCATTTGAGATTATCGATGAGAAATGAGAGTAATGAACATAATGAATATAATTAGTGAGAGTCACATACATTTACAAGTTGATGGTAAGTTATGAATACTAATATGATGATTTACTATTTACTATTTACTATTAATATTTAATTTATTAAAAAATTTATAAAATTTAAATGTATTGTGTAAACAAAACTGTAATCTAAGAATAAAATATATAAAAGAATTCAAATATACTAAATCTGTAATGGAAAATCATTATGACTAAGTATTAAAAAATTTATACGAAAATACACAATTCAATCAAATACATTCTTAAGATAAAATTACAAATTAAAAAAAAATCAAATATGGGAGCAAGTTTAGCATAAGGCTACCAACAAAAATGCAAATTGATAATGTAAATTGAAGACATTCCTTTCCCTATTTTTAAGACATTCCTTTTCCTGTTTTTTATTGATAATGCAAATTGAAAAAAAAGCTATAGTAATAAACCAACCTTTGACCATAAAAAAAAGTTAAAAGTTTTGGAAGAGAAGTTAACGAAAGCGACATTCAACTACATAAATGGAGGGGTCTTATCATAGTTCTAATCTCGGCAAATTACAAAAACAAATATATCAAACTTGATATTCTAGTAATTGAAGTGTTATTCATCCCTATAATCACATTACGCCTTGTAATCTTGACAGAAATCCTCTTTGCCTTGAAATTTTCTTCACTTGATTAAAGCTTCTCTAGTCTTCCACACACAAAAATTGTATCACGTATAAATATTTTCTATGAAAATACTATTAGAAAATTTTCATAGAAAGATTTGTATTTATAGGGAAAAAATATAGTTTTGGAATATGAATATTCACTTACAAAGTTGAAAGGTCAAGTGTTATTACAAATTAAAGACAAATATTAATTAAAAATATAAACTAATTTGGAAGATGAAACACATACATGTATCTATTCAAAGGGATAACTCTTATTTTTAATTTTTGTTCTATTTAATTTACTCACATGTGTATACCAATTAAATAAAAATATTATAGAAATTCTACTATTTACTATTTAATTAATTAATTATTTAATAATATTTGAATTTAGCATAAGGGTAAAATTGTAATTCAACTTTTCTACTTTGGAGCTTCCCACTTATAATAATACAAGAGGAAAAGAAAAGAAATTTAGGTAAAGATTTTTAAAATAAATTATAATTATTATATACATATAGATTATAGATGATAAATATTAATAGATTAGATATTTTATTAGGAATTAATCTTAGGAAGTCTAGAAGTCATTAACATTTAATTAAATTTATACAATCAAATATTTAAATATTTTATAACAATTAAATTTATAAAAAGGGTAAAATCGTAATTCAACTTTCAACTTTTTTGTTCATGCTTTTAGTAATATATGATGATAATATTTTTTATGTGCACATGTGCACATGAACACATATATACATTTAAAATACACTATTAAATAGTGCAAAATAAAATATTCTTTCTAATTTTATATCATTACAACAATTTTAATCCAAATTCAAATATATTTCAGACTGCACCGCCCACAAAAAAATAATTATACAATCTCATCATCAAAATCACTCATTTGACTAAAAGAAAGAGGGAAACAGTAGCTTCCATACAAGGATAGTTAGGAGGCAAGTTTGGGTCTTAACAGTATCCGTTCAATCAAAATGCATCCACTTTACTGAACATTCTATGCAACACAATTCACTTTAGGTCTATTGTATTAGTTTTACTGGTAAAGTTTTATTATTAGGTTTAAAAGTTAATATGATTTATACAATATTTGGTTGATAAGTTCTAAATATTATATAAAAGTTATTCGTGTATAAATTTATATGGTGTTTGATTGTGCTTTTATTATCCTACATAATTAATACCTACATAACTTATAAGAAAAACTATGTATAAGTTATGAGGTAGAGTAGGTTCTGTGAGTATTAATTATATATGTATTAAAAATTAAAATTACTTATTTATCCCTATTAATTTATTTTTATTTAAAAATTTACATAACTATTCTATTTTCCCAACTATTTTTGTTTCTTATTATGAATAGGAATGTATAATTTGATAGCACATGCTAATTATATATTCACATTGTATGTTACAACTAGGCAAGAGTTGCCCGTGCAAGCACGGGCCCAACGTTGCTAAATTGTGTGAGTCGAATGTAAGAAAAGTGCATACATAGAGTCATTCTACAGCATTTACATAATGCTGCAGCCCCCTCTCCGTCTAACCTCATTTCCTCATTCCCTGAGCGACTATTAAGTGACAATTCTTTATAAGATAAGATTAATCTTCAAGGAAAACCAACTGAAAAATGCAATAAAAATTTGCAAGAATAACAAAACAATGGATTTTCTTCAATGTGAGTTCAAATTACCACAGCGAATGCTAGTGTGACTGATGGAGGTATTAACTTTAGATATTGGGAAAAAACATGTAATAATAAACCTCAACTTCATCCAGCACCCAATCTCCTCCTCATCCCCTTCTTTTTTCTTCCTTCCCTTTGACTTCTTACATCCCAAGACAACCCCTTTACCACATCACCACTTAATCTCATAGTTTATGCTCTTCCTCCCCTCCAGTCCTTAGCTGATGGTCCATCAATAGTTTTCTGGGTGGCTGTTATAAAATAATTACTTAGTACTCAAGCTACAGAAGCTGTATTAACTTCTAATGCATAAAGCAATACTTACCGGTTATGGAGTGAACTGTAGTCATAAGACCCTCAACGATTCCAAACCTGTCATGAATAACCTGCAAAGTCATAAAGAAATCATTTAAATTCACATATAGGCTCAAATACTAAAATGAAGAACAGGGCAAAAGAAAAAAAAGGGAACCTTTGCCAGAGGTGCAAGGCAGTTAGTAGTACAGCTAGCATTAGAAACGATGTTGAGGTCTGGCTTGTATTCCTTTTCATTGACACCAACAACAAACATAGGTGCATCCTTGCTAGGAGCAGAAATGACTACTTTCCTAGCACCACCCTGGTAATAACAACAACCAAAAAAATTTAAGCAGGTACTCAACATCAACTATTAAATGTAGGTAATCAAGCTAATGTGCAAGGGAATATGTGATAACCATATCAATCCAAGTAGTCAACACCCAAACATCATCGCATTAGCATCAATTTACATTAAAAAAAAACTAATATAGAGACAATACAAACAGCGTACTGCAACACCTAGACTCCTGTCGAGAAAATACATAGAGAAGTTTTAAATTGCTTTCAAGATGACAGCATACTCTGTCCTTAAGTTTCCACAAAAGTTTGATTGGACAGGAGAAGAAAACAGAAGTACATGAGTAAAGCCTCAGAATAGCACCTTCACTAACAAATGCATACATAAACATGTACAAAAGCAAAAATGCAAACAAAGTTCGGCACATGGTTTCAGGCACCAAGTGTTCAGGCCATGGGGGATTATATGTTGGAGCGTCAAACTATGTATTTTGAAAAATCAATATTAGCTACAAACAGTAAGCCAAAATAAGAACGCTCTAGTTATTTAGGATCACAAACCTTCAAGTGGGCAGCAGCCTTGTCTTTATCAGTGAAGACTCCAGTTGACTCCACGATGTACTCTGCTCCAGCCTCAGCCCATGGGATTTCCTCTGGGTTTCTTCAGACATCCATACAATAAGTCCAATCAAGAGAAATTCTAATGCAGTTTTTCATATAATAATGAAAAGTTGGAGACATAATTTACCTTATGCCAAATACAGTAGCAGGCTTCTCACCAAAGAGAAGAGTCTTCTCATCCTTAACCTTGAGCTCATTGTTCTTCCATTGACCGTGAACACTGTCATACTTAAACATGTATGTCTGCAACAAGCATCATATACAATACCCATCAACTTAACCCCTCAAATAATAACAGTAAACTTACACATGACCATGTATGTCTGCAACAATCATCACATACAATCCCCATCGACTTGAAGCCCCAGAAAACAACAGATCTACTGATATTGTTACTACTGAATATCACTATGTGAATTTCGCAAAGCATAAATAAAGGAAAAGTGTTGTGTTTAACCCAACACTTTTGGAAAGTGAAGAACTAAGAAACAGCCAAAGAAAAAAGAATTACAGGGTCAAAAACACCCCTTTTTTAATGACTGAGGTGCACTGATCATCAAAAACAGACTTAAAAGTATCCCAATTTTTTGAGATTCCTACCTGAACTATCATGTGTGAATTTCCTACTTGAACTATCAAAAAAAAAAGACCGAAGAATAAAAGAAAATTTGAACCTGTAAATTATTAGTATCTACTAAACAAATAAAAAGATCGAAGCAAAGATATAGAAAACCGTATCAGCCAATAACTTGAGAAAATTTTGTACATTCAGAGCGAAGCTATAGTCAAAAGTGACAGTTGGAGAAATTCCAAAAAATCAAAATTATTTTATCAAATTACTGCATGCAAGAAAACAAAACAAAAATCTGAAATAGGAATAACTGAGGAACAGTATCCTCACAATCCAAAAAGAACAAGGCAAACAAATTCACCCAACGAAAATTGAAAGTACAACGATTTAAATTATTGGGGCTTTCAAAGCAATAGGAAATCGAACATCAATAACAAAACCAAGTGAAAAAAGAAGAAAATATTAACACACCCAGATCAAATTTGGTCAAAGGAAGATAAAATGGAGAAACATTTCCAAAATTCAATTTTTAGGGATATAAAGATGACACAAAAAATTGAAGAAAACATGAAGGATCCTTACCTGGATAGAATGGTAGAGAAAGGAGAAGACCTTTGATGTGCACTGAGATAAACAATGAAGACAAGGAACGTCTAAATTGAAAACGCAGCAAGAAGACACGTAGTAACAATTTAGAATTGAAAAGACTAAAATACCCCTAGACTTGTGAAACAGGCATGTTGAAACAAGCCTCTTCTATTATAGTAGAAAAATATATTTCACATATTTATGTATCACGTATTATTTTTTATTTAAAGTGTGAATTTATATATGATTTATATATTTGGTATACTAAAAATGTACAAAAAACACATGCAACATATTGATCGAAATTTACATTATCTAAAATAGAATAGTATAATGTACTTGAAATATATTAATAGTATTTATAAGCTTTAAACATTAAAAAAAATAAAAGAGAAAAAAAACACATAATTCCTAGTTAAGTATAGAGAAAATTTGTTTCTTTATTCTTTTTAAGGGAGAATTTATTCCATTTTCTTACTTATTTTATTTGTAAACACTATACATTAATTTATATTAAAATCAATATTTAAAAGCTAATAATTGTCTTTCAAGATGACTCAGTTGGTTTATGGAAGGTGGTTATCCACACGAATGATCGGGATTGATCCCCACTCAATGCCTTTTGAGTCGAGCTTGTCGCATAGAATTTGCCTAATATAGTTTACATTCCTTATATGATTTGCAGACTATTAAACAGTGGATAACAAAACGAACCATTACATTACATACACAGTACAAACAAAAATAGGTTCCAACTCCAAAGGACAACAACTCTAAGAAGTAATTTTGTTTGAAATTGACTTTCTAATTCTAATATAATAGAAATCTAAGTCTCGTGATCGATGAGAATCCAAGATCCATCTACTTGTTGAACCATTCCTTTATTCTTCTCAATCCACCATGCACTTGGTACACCATATTCTTCCTTCAAAAAGTCGCCTTGCTTATTCACCAGTGCAATATCTCGATTTATCTCCAGCTTAAACTCTCCTTCTACTCCATGTGTTCCAGCAATTCCATGAAGATAAACTTCCAGAAAATGACTAAATATATCTTTCTTCAAGTATTCTGATTTTGTAGTATCAATTACAAGTTCAAAGCCAACATCTTCATACGCTCTCCATTCTGTAGTTGCACAACCTTCTACCTGCCCACGCTCCATCAGCTTCGGGATGGGATCAGGGACATTGGTAATCCGCAAGATGTGAAGGTTTTTTAAGTTTTTATATGCTTTCTTGAAGTTAGCCTCTCTAACTCGTGGGGTAGCAAATAAAAATGCTGTAACTGGAAACTCCTCATTGATTTCGTTGACAACTATGTCAATTGCGCATAGTGTGCCCAATGATGAACCCATGCTTTGCCCGGTAACACTGATGCTAATTTCCTCTTTACTGTATTGCTTCAACAACCTTTTAATTTCTTCAAGAACCTATCAGTTTTGATTTTAATAGTTATATACTATCAATCGGAAATTAAAGTTGCAAGAAATGTCATACCTGATCTCTGGCACTGGTTGTCCTGTTGAAATTTGAAGCTTCGTTAAGACAAGTATAAACTGAATAAAAACCTTTGTGTACAAGAATGTTATCCCTATTTTCACCAAATATATTTGTTGGTTGGACTAGAGACCATTTATCGTCTTCGTTCATTTCTGATTTCGTCTTGGTACCTCTCCAAGCAATCAAAATGTCTCTCCTCCCTAATGCAACTTTACCCTCATCAGTGGCAACAGCAACAAACCCAATCCAATTTGATTCTTTCGTCTCTTCAGTTTTACTTGAAGCTGCATACACATATTTGGTGATTTCATATGTGTTTTTGTCGATCCCAACCCTTGTAAAGAGGTTCTTTTTGGAGTATAGACTTGTTCCTCTGTATTTTGAAACTTTCTCATTATTGAATGAGTCGCAGATAGCTTGAGGCATTTGGCCATAGTGAATAAGGTATCGTCGGAGATCATAATCCAAAGGGTCAAGTAAGCCTTCCCAGTTGTTTTTTCCACTCAAAATCTTCCATCTTTCAGCTATGCTGTTGTCTCTGTTTTCGATCCCTTTTTTCTTTATCAAACAACTACTGATTTTTCCACTTACAACCTCCCATGCTTTCTTAACGCATCCCATCTTTCTTATGATTCAATACTAGAGTAAAACCTCCAAATTATAGTTTTTTTCTTTTTTAGATCTGCGGAAGAATGTGGCAATTTAATACTCTCACCATGAGTGATAAGTGGATACTATAAAAAAAATTAGCAGGTCTGAGTCTCGCCACGATTCTCCAAAATTATAATCTCATTACCCCCACCATACACCTATTTCAATCAATACGGTGTTGATATTTCGTAATGTTAGGTTAAAATTTAATGTTGGTTTTGATCGTTACCTAAAAAATTTTATTGTAGCGTATTATTAAATTTATTATCAAAATACCATAAAAGAGTGTTATCTTATGTAATTACTGATTTAATTTAAGTGCATCTTTCCTCTTCTATTTCTTTATTCCTTGTTTGTATCATTTCTAACTCTATTTTTAGGGCCCCTCCATTTTTATGAGGAAAATAGACCGACACATCACTCTGGTGTGAGCATATATGGCTGCCATAAAAACTCCTAAAAGAAAAACCATGATCACGTCCCCCTCATAATTAATATTTATTGATATTATCACACATTGCGAGTTTTTTATTTTTTTATTTTTTGTACATCGCGAGTTCTAATACTAGTGAAGGTAGAAAAAAAAAACGTCCTTGTAAAAGAATTAAAAACCATTATCTTCATCTTCATGATCCATAAGAATCCAGGATCCATTTTGTTGTTGAACCATCCCTTTGTTCTCCACAACCCACCACGAAACAGGTACACCATATTCATCTTTTAACGTGTCCATATGCTTGTTAACAAGTGCGATATCGCGTTCCACTTCTAGCTTGAACCCTTCTTTTGATCCTTGTGTTCCAGCAACTCCATGCAAGTAACATTCCAAGTTATGCCATGTCCAATAGTCTCCACCACTTTTTAGATAGTCCGATTTTCTAGTGTCCATCATTAATTCAACACCAACATCTGAGTAGCCAATAAACGGATAATGTGGAATTATATCTGGTATATTTCGGACTCTCAGAGCTCGAAGCTGATTTTCAAGTTCTGAGAAGATCTTATTGAAATTTTCATCTCCCACTCTAGGACTTGCAAATACAAATGCCGTGACTGGAAATCCTTTGTTAATTCCATTGAAAACCATATCTACTGCATTTAATGTCGCGATGGATGCTCCCATGCTATGCCCTGTTACTGTTATGCTAACTTCCTCCGTCTTATATTGTTCCATCAATCTTTCAACTTCTCCAAGTACCTAATTATAAAAAAAATAGATTATTATTGTTTAGTAACAGAACATATTTAATTTTTTTTTTGTTACATCATTTACCTGATCTCTAGCACTGGCTTTATTGAATAGTGATCGCGGATCATTTGAAGTATACATGGAATACCAACCGTGATGAACCTTAGGATCGGAGTTTTCACCAAAGATTTTTGGGGCTGAAACGCGAATAAATTCAAAATCATTAAACCATTCCATAGGGACAACAGTTGATCTCCAAGCAATCACTATATCCCTTCTTCCTAATGCTACTTTCCCCTCATCAGTGGCCACAGCAACAAAACCAATCCAATTTGACTCTTTACTCCAAGCTTCCCCTGACAATGATTTTATGATGAATGCTTCTGGAACTTGTATAGATGACATCGCGTATATATATTTAGTTACCTCATACTTGAATGGATTCGATATCTCAATCCCCACTTTAGAGAAGAGGTTCTTCTTAGAATATCGGCTACATCCAGCATACTTTGATGTCTCGTCATTGTTGAAGGCATCTCGAATTGCTTGTACCATTTCTCCGTAGTGAATGAGGTACCTACGAAGATCATTGTCAAGTGGATCTAATAAGCCTTCCCAATTGTTGTTCCCACTAAGAACTCTCCATCTTTCTGCTATATTCTTGTTTTTATTTTGCATTTTTTCAATGGTTTCCCTTGGGTTTTTTCTTGGTTTGAAGCAGTTGAAGTACATTTTTCCTCTTGTGAGTTAACTTGATTTTTTTTTTCTTCCGCTATATGTAGGATGAGGCCATTTAGTGGTAATATATGTTAACAAATTGCATCATTCATTTATCATGAGAAGTTTTGGTGTTGCTTTTCATTCTTTCAATTACACACTCAAACTGACATTGCCTAATTAACAGAAATGTTATGGAAAGAAGAATTAAAGGGACATGCTTGACATTTTCACAAGGCAAGAATTCCATCAGTTTTGTTTTGAACAATTTACACTCATGTTGTTTGTTGGAGAATATATATTGAATGTCACTAGCTATGTGACATTCAAAAGTTATTACCCAATCATTCTCTATTTTGGTTTTCAAGAGAAATCCTTCATCAACACTAGTCATTTTAGTATGTTAAAAAACAATCTAGGTGAAATATTTAAGACCATTGCATTAAATAAAAATTTGTAATATTTAACATATTTTTAATTTAAGGTTGACGAATCGTTGCTTTACACAAATAGCTAATATTACTTGAGTTGTAAGTAAAAAAAAGGCTAACCAGCTTTTGTCCAGGAAGCACAACAAAAGAATAGTAATAGGCAGAAGAAGTGGTAAGAAGGCCTATCTCAAGTGAAATAAATAACAATAGCATTCAGTTGTCTTCACAACGGGGCAACAACTCTGATTTTGCCAATTGAGGCCGCGAGCTCTAATATTTTTTTTTGTCGGGACCACCAAATTGAAGGAAAACATTAAGATCATAAGATTTAAAAATCTTTTTTAATTTCTTAAATTTAGTATCATATCAGAATAAGATAAACAAATCAAAATTAATACTACATTATTTTTGCTAAAAGGTCTCACTAGTCTTTGTTTGCTTTGAACTCTGAAGCATAGTTGCTTATACTTGGAGCACCACATATTTAATATGAATAACATAGTCTGAAGTGGGAGGACCCAAATCAACCCATTCATTTGAGTTCTCATACATTGGATTCATTGATAACTTAACTGGCTACTCTCAGAATCACTACTTGATTATTTTTCAAATGTATTACTTTTGTCTCCCTCGTCTAATTTTATGTTATACAATTTAAATTTTACAAAGTAACTGTTTTATTTTGTTTGTGATTGATCATATGATCTTGTAAGAGGTAACTTTTTTTATTTTGATCATAAATTTGAATATATGATCTTAAATTGGATTAAAAAAATTCTTGTTTAACTTTTGAGAAGTTAAAGTGTCTCAATAAACAAGGGCAGAAAGAATATTAGCATCCGTTTGCTAAAATAACTTTTCACTTTTCTCCAAAAAAATCATTTCACTGTACGTATTATAAAACAACCTTGTGATGATGAAAAAAAATCTTATTTTCATTTTTGTTCACTTCTATTATATTTTTCTTTTTAAATTTTTACCCTAAATATTTTATTTTTATAAAACACATTTCATATATTTTAGGAATGTAATCAGAATAGGACTCTTGACTTAAAATCACCCGCTTTTAAAAGTCTGAAAGGCGGCACCTAAACTAGTCGGACTTGCAAAAAATTATAACCAAACTTAATTCCAACTTTAAAATTTCAAATTAAAAAAATATCTGCAATAGTTAATTTATAAGATCTAATTATGTAATAGTTCGTTTATAAGATCTGGTGTACAATATTATGTAACTATAAATTTGAGATATTATTCTCTTAGAACACATTTAATTGTATATTTTAGATGAATTGCTTGAGTTGGATGATTTTTCTTGTTTTTGAAAATTGGAGGTATAAATCATAAAATTTTAAATATCTTTTACAAAAAAATTATAATAATTTTATTTTTCAAATACCAAATAAAATACTTCTGTTTTTTTCTTTAAAAGTCTTCTGGCCAAATGCCCCACTATATATTTTCAAGAAAAGTTAATGGGCTATGACCCACTATGACTAATTTGACATCAATCATGAACCTAAAATTATTTTTTTAAAGATTTATTATGATTGTTCATTTATGGATTCAATCCCTTTTAATTCGCACCAATTTCATAAAATCTGTGCAGTAGAAGACTTAATTTGATAAACCTTTTCCCACATTTTATTAGGACTAGTTTCTAAGCACGTGTGTTTCATGTGAATTTTATAGATACGTTAGAATGTTAAATTTTCATGAAAATATATATGTAAGTTGTAATGAAAAAAAAATGTAATTACAAAATAAGAACAAAGACTTACGGCAATAAAATATTCATAGAAAACTAAATTAAGAGATTCGAGAGAAAAAAAAGACAAAAAGAAACAGATTTAAGAAAAAATACAACGTAGACATTATTCATATAAGGCTGATGTATATATAGATGAAAAAATAAGTACAAAATTAGTACATAACTCTTGAGTTCTTATCAATTCCTTCAATATCTTATCAAAATTCAAGAGTCTTCTTCATCAACTTTAACTGTAGAATAAAAATAATAGCCTAATAATCTTGATAGGGATTTCATGAGATAAAGAAGATGAATTTATATAGATAGAGCAGAAGGAATATTAAAAGATATCTTAAAATTTTAGTTTAATATTTGGAGGTTATGAATATGAAAAGATGACAGTTATAAATATTAAGCGTATAAAAGTTGAATAAGTAGTCATTGACATTTATGATGATATATGATGATATTTATTTTATTTTATTTGTAGAGTATAAACAAATAATGTTTTAAAAAAAAATGATATATGTTATTTTTAATGTATTAAATTGAACATGATATTAAAAAAAAAATCTCAATCTATCAAACCTAATCATAACTGATATTAGCATTGCTTATGTCAGTATTACCACTATTACACTTTATTTAACACAAATCTCATTCCTTCTACCCCTTAATTGTGGTCATCCTCGTGATCCATAAGAATCCAAGATCCATTTTCGTGTTGAACCATTCCTTTATTCTTCTCGATCCACCACGACACTGGCACACCATATTCATCCTTCAAAACATCATCTGCTTTATTCATAAGAGCAATATCCCGATTTATCTCCAACTTGAACTCTCCTTCTAATCCATGGGTTCCAGCGATTCCGTGCAAATAAACCTCCAAAATATGACCATTTATCTCTTTCTTCAAGTAGTCTGATTTTGTAGTATCAATGGAAAGTTCAAACCCAACATCTTCATACACTCTCCAATCTGTTTCACAACCCTCCACCTGTCCACGATCTGGCAGCTTCGTAATCAGATCAGAGGCATTGGTGATCCGCAAAATGTGCAAGTTTTTCAAATTTTCATAAGCTTTTTTGAAATTGATCTCTCCAACTCGTGGGCTAGCAAATAAAAATGCAGTCACTGGAAACCCCTTATTGACTTGGCTGACAACTATGTCGATTGCGCATAGTGTGGCTAATGATGAACCCAAGCTGTGTCCTGTAACACTGATGCTAACTTCCTCCTTTTTGTATTGATCCATCAACCTTTTAACTTCTTCAAGAACCTGTTTGAATGTAAAAATTACAAAAGGGAATTTTAATGAATATCACCAGTGAAGATATAAAAAGAAAAACAGCCGTACCTGATCTCTAGCACTGGTTGTTCGATTGAAATTTGAAGCGTGATTAAGAGAAGTATAAATTGAATAAAAACCTTTGTGTACAAGAATAGTATCCGTATTTTCTCTAAAAATTTCAATTGGTTGAACCAAAGACGATTCGAAATCATCATTCCATTCAGAGACAGTTATAGTCCCCCTCCAAACAATTAAAATGTCTCTCCTCCCTAATGCAACTTTACCTTCATCAGTAGCAACAGCAACAAACCCAATCCAATTTGATACTTTGACCTTTTCGGTTTTACTTGAAGCTCCATAGAAATATTTGGTGATTTCATATTTGTTTCTATGGAGACCAACCCTTGTGAAGAGGTTCTTTTTGGAGTATCGACTTGTTCCTCTGTATTTTGAAACTTTCTCATTATTGAATGAGTCGTAGATGGCTTGAGGCATTTGGCCATAGTGAATGAGGTATCGTCGGAGATCGTAATCCAAAGGGTCAAGTAAACCTTCCCAATTGTTTTTTCCACTCAAAATCTCCCATCTTTCAGCTATGCTGTTGTCTCCGTTCTCGATCCCCTTTTTCCTTTTCAAACAGTTACTGATTTTTTTACTTACAACCTCCCATCCTTTGTTAATGCATGTCATCTTTCAATACTGGAGTTGTTTAGTTTTGTTGCTACTACTGAAGAACTTGGCAATTTGAATTTGAATGGCAGATCTAAGCCTTGCACCACTCACGATGATTTACTTCTTTCATAGCCCCAGCACCACAGAGTACTTCTGGTCAACTCTAATGAATTATTGGGGTTGTGACACACCTATATTTAAAGATATTCATTATAATATAATTTGTTAATATTATTCGTTTCATTTTGTCAAATTCTTTTTTCAAAGTAGAGAGGGTCAAGTAGTAATTTCATTAAAAAAAGAACAGTAATTTTAAATTTATAGAGTACTACGTGAACCTTACCAAATACTTAGACATATGAACTACTACTACTATAAAATTATTGTGACCCAAGTTCATTTCTACTTTTTCACCATACTGAAATTAAATTCGTTCTCTCTTCCACTTCACCAAAGGGAGAGACAAATTAAAAACTATACATCAATTAGTACAAATATTATAATAAAATATGCACTTCACAAATTATTTTTAAGAAACAAAATTTATTGTGGACAAGTAAAAATGAACAGATCGAGTACATTATCACCGAATCACTCCTCTTTGAAAACAAATGTACCACACGTGAACACTTCATTGTCTTTGTTGTAATGTTTTAGCTCTTCTTGAATGTTAGCAATATTCAAGTAAAGTGATTATTGCATTGCAAAATATACTTGTAGTAAAGTGATGAGTGGTCACCATCCATTAAATTAACACAGGAAAATGCAGATACTTTTTTGATATAGAGAATCTTAGTAGCTCAGTTGGTAGTTGGTTGGCTATCTATGAAACAGTTTGATTTCCTACATTGTGATCTCCTCTCCATTTTGAAGGAGGCGCACTGTTGAGAGCCAGAGAACAAGAGTATGCGATTTTGAAGTTCTATCATTAAAAGGACACAATAACCTTTTGGGCAATCAATGATACAATGAGCTTCTGTGCAAAAAGAACCAAACATATACACCAAGGCATTCTTAGGGCAGAGCAATCCTGCAAGTCCAAGGTAATGAATAGTGTAGAACTCATCAATATTTTAGGATTGCTTCATACTCAACCAAAGACAAATTGCAATCTTCATCATCATCTACATCAAATTCCATAGGTTCTGCAACTTTGATTTGCATCTTATTCTCTACAGCTAATCTCAAGAAACCTCGATAGATTTGGATTTTTGCACCATAAAGAAGTAGGATGCTGCCTGGCGTCATTAAGTCAACTACATGACAAAACCAGAGCTATCATAAGCATAAGCAATAGATATTATGCAAATAGCAGTAACTTTATGACCATCATTTATGGTTCCTTGATAGTGGAGAGCTAGATGGAGCAATCTTGGACTGGGGATACAAAAAGAAAGAAAAGATGGAGGATGAAGGCAAATGAAAGAATAGAGAAAAAGAAGATGACATTACCTTGTTCGTTACGAGTAGTTAATAAGATAGTTCCGGTTTCATCTCCAACTAGACTCTCAGCTACACGTGTGGTTCGGAAAGGAGAATAGTGGTATGACGGTAGGGACTGCTGCTCTTCCCTCTTGTCAAACACCACATCAGTATTCAGGACCTTAACAATTAGATTAATGCCCTCTGTCCCTGGCTTCAACTCATCCACCTTCACAAATCCTAGTAGAAAACTTGTGACTTATTACAAAAACGCATACTTTTCATATATCTTTATGAATAGGGAAATCAAACAACAAACAAAATTATGGCATGTTCATTAGGATAAGAATCTTTAACCCAATTTTTTCCTCCAACTTTATCTAAAGTGTAGATCGTGCTTATGATCAGAACAGATTTTGGCAATCATCTAAAAAAAGTGATTTTAGTTTCTCATTTATAATGCAAGAGGCAGAGGGAAGAACATTCACTAAAGCCCTTGTCCTTATCTGAAAAAAGAAAAGATGGAACAATTGCCCTCTTTGAACAATCTAACTCCCCCATTTATAATACAAAGCTCTGTACTCCTCTTATTTTGCTACCACATACTTGGCTTCATTATACAAAATCTGTTTTGATGTTCCTCTTGATCTTATCTGGCCACTAACAAGTAAATGGTCACTCAGAGCATATCATTATGTGTTTGATTGACCTCACTGAATAATATAGCATTATAGCACGGTGTTTGTAAGACTTAAACATGTCAAAGCAAGGTTGACTTGAACCTACAAGCTGAAGGAGAATACAATAATTGCATAAATATAAGAGTATAAGACACTAAAGCACACCTGTATCTTTGATCTTTGCCTCCGTCAGTTTTTCCTCCATTAAATAAATGGCTTCTTCTAGTGTAGCTTTCCTACCTTCCTCGAAATTCCAAAGCTGATGTGTCGTAGTTCTTTCCTTCATGTTATACTCTTTGATTTCTTTCAAGGCTATAACAACAGCTAAATATACTTCATATCCCCAGTCTTTCCTCAGTTGCTGGAGATGCTGGTCCTCTTGGTCTATTGTTTCCTGAAGCACAAATAATGGTTATGATATTGAAATCATGTAACTCAAGTAGAAAGAGTTCAGTTGCAAATGTTTCGGAGGGGACATCATATAAACAGTTGAGTTAGAATTCCACGGAAGGAGAGAAAAACTTCAGAGGAATGAATTGTATCAATAACAAGATGTTTGCTAATTAGACCATAGGAACTATAGAAATCAGTTTGAACATAATCATTTTGTTGCCCATTTCACTAATTTATTCTGAAAGGGGTGTGTTTATTGCATCATTTGACTACATGAATGTCTTTGGCTTTCCAGAACTTACTTTCAGAAATTAAGAAACCAAAAAATTTCATTTCATTTGACAAGCAACAACAAATTGAATATATTTCTACAAATATTGAAGCTTAAACAGGTAAAAGGGAAGAAGAAAGGATTCAGATAGATACTGCTTGAACTTCCCCACTTAAGGTGACAGTTTTAAATGGATTCCACTTGGGGTTCTCCACATTTGCCTGCCATATAGAACACAATTCTGTCGCTTTTTCCTCAGCAACTTGATGAGAGAATTTCTGCTTGCATGCAGCGCGAAAAGGACAAGTATCAATGGCACCAAACTTTTTTATGCCAATATCCACATCGTCATAGTTCAGCTCAGAAAGAACCTGAAAAAGAAAGAAAACAACTCAGTCATTATCGCATAAATTCAGAATGGAGAAGTGAATGAATAAGGTGTTTCCACATTGATTTACGAGTGCAAACCCTAGCAATTCATGTATTTGAAGAAATTACATCCAGAAAAGTTACACAAGCCAGAGAAGTATTTCACTAACATAGACATCAATAGAACAAATATTGAATAAACAGATAGACCTTTTGACTTTTACACAATCTTACAGTGGTGACAGTTTATACATGCGTTTCTTGCAACACATTTTCCTAGTGGTGACACTCACGTCATTGAATCTTTTCAACCACATCATCCATCTAAAGGGAGGAGTAGGCCACAGATGCAGCAAACAAAAAATCCCACAGACAAGCAAAGACGTTAATCTGCAAGCAAATGGTGGTAAGGCAACAGGCCAATGAACAGGTATTTTGCAATGGTTAGTGCCTATATGAGCCACACCATTCTCTACTCTTAAATACCTACAAAAAAATTGATCGGCAACCACTAATACATCCTCATTTGAGATGAAGTGTACCTGTTACAGAATGTTCATGTACTTACATGTAGAAAGTCAAAACAGGTAGAATTCCCAAATACATACTATACTATCAAAGCACATAAATGTAAGAATTCCATACAGATGCTTATATCAAACATCAGATGATTAAAACCTTATGTGCATATTTTAAGAGTTACCTCAGCCCATAGCCTCTAGAATTAATAGGCTGATAGCTAGGGTACTTCTTCCAACCATGAAATAGAAGTAGAAAATCAACCTGAATCCTAGGAAATGGATTCCTCAAAGTCATGTAATTTCCAGGTAAAACAAGGGAACCAAATTCTTCATCAAATAGTAATATAATAGCTGGTAAGTCCCAAGACGACTATTAGATAAACAGACAACAAAACTTGCCACATACTTGAGGAATTGCTGGTTATATGGAATTTACTTTGTGCATAGTTCATACATGAGGAACATACTAAACCAAGTTTCAGTAAAACACGAAATTAGATGGTTCATGAGAAATGCATGAGGCTATATCCGATGATTTAAGAGTTTCGACCTAGGGAACTTTCAGAATGAAATCCTACACTGAATGCTTTCAAATTGCTTTCTAACAGACAGGTATAGACTCCAATTTACATATATGCAGATTGAGGAGAAAAAGAAATAAAGAAATATAGGATAGGAAGTTGTTGGCTTAGATGCTGCAGATTTGCTTATTCTGAGCATCAAAAGCATATTTCCTGGCAAAGAAACCATAGTAGTAACCTGATGTCGGATATAATTAGCAGATTTAAATGAATAATGCTTATGGCATAGCTGAAGTAAAATTATGTTTAAGAAATGTCCAAAGACCCATACACTAATCATCTTTTTTCGAGCTTCTACTAGCTCAGTTGTCTCACTTTCCTTGCCCTTAAGCTGCTTAGCTAAAGTTTCCCAATATTGTCTTTCCTTGGTGAGCTTTTGCACAATTTTTGTCAACTCTTTCACCTTTTCCGTGGGTTCTTTATCTTCAACTTGGACCTCCCTTAAAGCTCTTATAGCTTGCTTATATGCTTTAACTTCCTTAGTTTCAAGCTCCTTCTCAAGCATAGCTATCTTACTCATTGCAGCGTCCTTCTCTATCTTATGCTCAGCATTTATATACTTTTTATAATCCTCAAACTTGGTTCTTAGCTCCTCTTCCTTTTGAAGCGGAGCATTCATATACTTTCCAATTTTCTCTTCCTTAGTTTCTAGCTCCTTCTCAAAAAAAGCTATCTTCTTGGCTGCGTCTCCTTTCTCCTTCTCTAGCTCCTCTATCTTACTTGATGCAGCTTGTTGCTCCGTCTCAAGCATAGCTATCTTACTCATTGCAGTGTCCTTCTCTTTCCTATGCTCAGCATTTGTATGCTTTTTATAATCCTCAAACTTGGTTCTTAGCTCCTCCTCCTTTTGAAGCTGAACATTCATATACTTTCCAATTTTCTCTTCCTTAGTTTCTAGCTCCTTCTCAAAAAAAGCTATCTTCTTGGCTGCGTCTTCTTTCTCCTTCTCTAGCTCCTCTATCTTACTTGATGCAGCTTGCTGCTCCATCTCAAGCATAGCTATCTTACTCATTGCAGCACCCTTCTCTATCTTATGCTCAGCATTTATATGCTTTTTGAAATCCTCAAACTTGGTTCGTAGCTCCTCCTCCTTTTGAAGCTGAGCATTCATATACTGTTTAAATTTCTCTTCCTTAGTTTCTAGCTCCTTCTCAAGAAAAGCTATCTTCTTGGCTGCTTCCTCTTTCTCCTGCTCAAGCTGCTCTATCTTACTTAATGTATCTTGTTTCTCCATCTCAAGCATAGCTATCTTACAGAATGCAGCTTTTCCCTCCTTCTCAAGCAAAGCTGTCTTATTAACTGTATGTTCTTTCTCCTTCTCAAGCAAAGCTACCTTATTAACTGTACGCTCTTTCTCCTTCTCAAGCTTGTATATCTTAATCAATGCAGCTTGTTTCTTCTTCTTTACTGCGACTATCTTACGAAGCGCAGCTTCTCGTTCCCTCTCAAGATGAGTTATCTTGCTCAATGCAGCTTCTACCTCCTTCTCAAGCTCAGCCTTACTTGATAGCAATTCATTCCCCTTCTGTAAATCAGATAATTTTCATCAGAAGCTAAGTAATAACCTGCTAATAATATTCACATCAAGTGGATAAATATTAGGACCAGCAGCATTGACGCACCTCAATACCTTCAACTTTTATTCCAATGCTGTTAACGGCTAATCCACGAGGGCAGGCACGATTAAGGAAATCTAGCCGTGTGTAAGCCTGTAAGAAATTTAGAAAAATTTAGAGAAGATACTAACACCTCTGGCCAAAATTCTTTGTGCACATTTGACATTCATAGGTTAAACCGACCATTGGTAAAAGCCATTTTCAGCATTAAATTGCAGAATCATTTCACAAACTATATAAAACAATAAACTACATATAATTTCTACAAATAAAACTGCACAAATTTGTATTAAAATGTAATGAGTAAAAGTCAACATGGACCAAAAATTCAGGATGGACAAAAGTAAGAACCCAATTAAGGACAACCTACTTATCAAACAAAGGAATACAACTTCAACTTCACAAAAATTGAGCTGAATAAAGGAATACAACTTCACAATAACAAAACTGAATCATTATTCACTCACAAAAAATAAAATAAATCAATGAGCTTAGCTAATTAGCTTAACCAACCAAGCATAAAGTTTTTTAAAAAAAATAACTTCCTCTGATGGAAGGCTTACAGTAATGAACAACTAAAACATAATATTTTAAATTAATGAGGCCTTTAGAAGAATATTGCTCCCTTTCCCAATTTATTTCACACTTCTCTTCCATCCAAAATATCTAAGAGCAATACATTTCTTCAATAATCCAAGTTCATTAAACTAAAGAAAGTTTTGAACTTTCATTTGATAGTTCTCTCTCTCAAACAATTACTTTAAATAATTTTCTCGCTATCACTAATATAATATACCAATTTAATAAACAATTTAAACTCTGGTTTCATTCAAAGACCATATCATTTTTACGACCACTATTAAAATGAATAGAAGGACTAGTACATAATATTAAAAATGTTCCACTTTTTATAACTAAGGCGTTTGATCAGTTTGGACGCAACTCGACTCTTCCGGTGTGTATGTTAAGTCTCCTACCCAGTAAATGTACAAGATAACTCAACGGGATTTTAAACTTGTTGTCATCCCATTTGTGTGTTTCCAGTTATTTTTATCAGCACTTACATGGGTGTTTGAATTTTCAGACGTTGTGATGATCTCCATTGTTCTCTTTGGTGTGTCAATCAGTAAAATGAAAAGTCTGATAACCTGAAATTAGAAATATACAGAGAGCTGTAATCTGTATGTAAAGCTGCCTCCTCCTCCTTTCAGTTTGCATTAATCAAATTTGAGCCACAAGAAGGGAAACTAAAATTCTAAATGAAAGTTGACTGACCTTTGAAATGAACTCATCGTAACCTTCTACTGTAAATTATAATCTCAGTTTTTTTTCATCAGCGGGTGGAGTTGGGAAAACTGTGAAAGAAAGAAAAGGAGGGAACCTTTTGAATTTTGAAACCCAAACCCTAAACTATTTCCAGATTAAATTAATGAACATTTCCCCCTATTCCCATTTATTACTTGTTTAGTTTCTAAATATTAAGAAAATAATAATTTATAATACTATGTAATTATACTGATGGTAGAATTTTAAAATTAATTTATCATTAATTCTGTAAATAAATTGCGGATATAATGTGTAAAAAATATTGTCATTTTTTAATTTGACAAAAATAATAAATAAAAAGTCAAAATAAAATAGAGAAAGTGTTATAAAATATATGATTATAAATACAATAAATTTTTTACTCTTTAAATATAAAAATTACATCGTATAACAAAAGAGTACAATAGCTTTTGTACATAAAATTTGACGAGTGACAATATCGTAAACAATAAAGTTGCTCTTTGAACCACTATAATGTTAGTTTATTGATACAAATGTTTGTAGTGATTTCAGAATTACAAAGAAGATATCGGAAGAATATTTTTGTTAGCCTATAAAAGAGGTGGACAATAATTGCTTGTAATTTCTTCTCCTAGTCCTTAAAAATAAATTTTTTTGCTATGGCAATTTAAATTCCTTCTTTGGCACATTCCCAAATAGAATTCCTTAATTATGTATGCCAATAATACCCTTAATTGTCCATCTATATAAACCCAATTTAGGCGCGAAAGGATTATTATTTCGACCCCGTATTCTCTGTAGTCTCATTCACTCCATATTTACACTAACGCAAAGCGAAAGTAAGCGATTGGGATTCGGAACCAAAGCATTGAATTCACCGGGAAAAGAAGCTGAAATCGTCTTTTTCAATCCGTCGTTCACTTTCAACAGGTTTTGCAGATTCGTATAGTTTTTGCTTTAACTTCGATTTCCTCCGTATGTAGAAAACTGTGAAAATGTTTAATCGAGGAAATTTGGTGATGCATAATCAATTTTCGCATAATCTGAGCTGTAAATTTTTGTTTCAAATTGTAAATTTGGTGAATTGGTGAAGAGATCAACTCGTTCTTACTGAGACATTGATTTTAGCTGCATCATCAACAAATCCTCTATTTTCTGACAATTTTAGTTGGTGATTGATTTAAAATCCATCAATTTGTGTATGTTTTATGCTACAATAAGAAACTTTAGAATAGTCGACAGTTGTATGCAAAGATGATTAATTTACTTGAACAGCTCAGGAGAGAGGTGAATCCACGTGATTTAATTTCTCATAGCCTAGCCATCGAACCAGTACGTATAATTGGAAAAATTTTAAATCGCATTTCTCTTCTATTTTCCAGTTTATTCAATAGGATTTTCTTTTGCACTCATGAATTGATCATGTTATTTAGCTTCCTTAATTGCCAGGAAACTTAATTTCTGATCCTTGAACTCTATTCTATCAGTATCTCTAGGATTGGAAAAGAGGCATAAGACTACGAATATATATGTTTGGTTCTCTTTTTATATCCTTTGCATTCAGAAAGCAAACTCTGTCCACATTCAAATAGTTTCTGGAATATTCATTTCTTGTTTGGTTGGATTTCGTAGCACTTTGTTATTCCTTTGAGAGCCTGCAGCAGTTAACTACAAAACCATTCTTTCTGTGCAGATGACAGAAACACAGAAGGGGGCATCCTCGACTGTCAAAGCAAAAGACAACAACTCGTTACTTGGTATTTACCATTTGTTTTGGGTTCCTACTAGGGCTCTAACCTTTTTGTACCATTAGAAACTGAAAAGTGCACTTCTTAAAACTTAAACAGATCCGATTTCAACATTAATTACCTACTAAAACAGATAGCTTCCTTCAACAGAATGTTATGTAATACCAAATCTGTTTTAGTCAAAATTACAGAGACAATCAAGATGAGATTCACATCGCTGATCCATCAGTACTTGGTGTACAAGAGACATTTCAGATAATTAGCTTTCTGAAAATGAGAATGCAACGAACAACAGATATTGGGTGACATCCTTCAAAATGGGAATGCTACATTGAAGCATAACTTTTGTAAAAGATAGTTATCGACAAGTATTTACTTTTCCACATCTTGAGTAGTGCAGTTATTTAATCAGTAGTAATTTGTTAATGTCCTTGTGTCTTAAATAATTGCTGTGCACATTATGTTATGACAGATCTGGATATTGGAAATGACTTTCTTAAGTCGTTCAAGTCAGTGTCTATGGGAGAAGATGATGCAATGGATTTCGACTTTGGGCCTATATCCAAGAACAAGAAAAAGACATTCAGCTTTGACAAAGAGTAAACCCTGCATAGCCTTGTTTCTATTTTTGATAGCATAATTAGTTTATTTGCTAAGCTACTGTATCAAATACTGATATTCATGATTTTTATTTTACTCGTATATTACCTTTTTATTGTGTACTTGGATCTAAGGTTTCTGTCATTAACTTGCAAGTCTATTTGTCTGCCTCTCTTAACGGTGTTGTTCTATGTTATAATTTGCAGTACTTTTTGATAAACAATTTTCCAGACTTGATTCAGGACAAGCTAAAGAATGTAGAATAACGGAGAAATGATATGTTGCTTACATTGAACTTTCTTCAGGGATATGGATTTCACTCTTGATACTGATTTCGGGAAGATGTCGTCCTTCAACGTTGACATGTCAGATCTTGATATATATACCCCAAGTAAAAAGGATCAAAAATCAAAGGAGACATCAAAAGAAGAATCCACTGTTGCTGTCAACAAAAAGAAAGGAGATGGCTTCAATTTTTCATTTGATTTTGAGTATGTACTACCTTTGGTGGTCCTTTATATTCTGCTCTGTATTTATCTAAGGCGTAAATTATGCTTCAGTTCATCAAAACATGACTCAGTAGTTCTATTTGTACCTAAGTGGAGTATCCCCTCCTGTGTTTGGTTCAGGTTGGATAATTTCAGGTTTGGGTCAAGTCAGGAGAGTAATGGCAAAGCGAAGAACAACCAAGAAAAGGATTGTTTCAATTTTGGATCAAGCCAGGAGAGTAGAGAGAAGGCAAAGAACAACCAAGAAAAGGATTGTTTCAGCTTTGGATCGAGCCAGGAGAGTAGAGAAAAGGCAAAGAACAACAAAGAAAAGGATTATTTTAGTTTTGGATCAAGCCAGGAGAGTAGAGAAAAGGCAAAGAACGACCAAGAAAAGGAATTTTTAATTTTGAAGAGAAGTGGTAATGAAGGCTCTGGAAGTCATCTGAATAAAGACATTGGTTTGTTAGAGGAGGGGACAGTTCAGAAACACACTGCATCAGAGGCCAGGGTGACTTCAATTGTCGATTCTCATATTGACATAGATAAAAGTCATGGCACCACAAAACATAGTTTATCTTCAAACACTACTATGAGCAACAATGAAATTTTAAAATTGCAATCTGCTGGCTATGAAGTTTCACTGGAAAAAGAGAAAAGTTTATTACAAGAAAAAATATCCACCAGCACTCGTGAAACAGTTTGCCAAGTAGAGGAGGGATCGTCTTTGATATCACAGAGTGAATCAAGGAGGAATAATTCTTCAAGTTTACAGGAACATGTTAATTCTGTGGCTGCGGATGTTAGTCTCTTAGGTGTAGGAACAGATTCTAACAAAAGGGTGCTTTTGGACTCTGACACAAACTATGATAAGTCAGTTTTAGAAAATTTCTCTTTGGAAGATGTTGCAACCTCAATGAAAGATGCTAGTGATAGGAGAAACTTTGACAGTGATAAGCACGTTTTGGTGACCAACAAGGACAGGACTGAGACACATTCCAACAGTATGTCAAATGCTACTGAAGAAAAAATGCGAGACATGAAAGTCTGTAACAACATTCAGAGCCCATCTTCAGAGCCTTCTGCATCCTCGTTAAGCAAGTAGGTCAATATAGACCATCTCCCTTTTATTTATTCAGCATTACTGTCCAGGATTTCTAACTTGGAAACTGTAGGGCTTAGCTAACTGCACAGAATGGTGTAAAATAAGTATCTGTCATGCATTTTATAATACTGTGGTGCACTTGCTTTCTCTGAAATTGTCACAGAATAGTAGCTGAAAAATTGACAGTAGAGAAAAGAAGAGAGTCTGGTGTCATCAGGTCAAAGTTTTTTATGCCATCAATTAAACCTGCAGCACAGACGCAGACAACAACATCATTGACTGAGACAAATGTTTCTGCATTTAGTAACAAAAGAATTGGCCCCATACCACAGAGTCGTCCAGCTGAAATAAAGTAAGCCGATGGTATAAACTAGTCGAAATTTTGTAGACAGTGTATATGATATAATCTAATACAGATCTCAAGATAACAAAGATGATGACACTGGGAGCAAGGCTGGTTTTGCCTCAGACTCTAGATCTCTACCAAAGATTTACCCTCTTCAGACAGGAAGGCAGGAGGGATGCCAAGTTTTAGGGACTTCTATGTATGTTTTTGGTAACTTACTTTTTGTATCATGCTTAATTTCCAAGTTTCTTTTTACTTTACCTGGTTTCATGGTAACTGCAAAAATACTTACTTCTGTTGTTGATAATCCATCGTCATCGTAATAATAATACTTTAGCAAGGGCTCCCAGGCGGATGCTGCGAAAAACATAAGAACATCGACCGCCAAATCTGCTCCCCAGAAAAGCAAAGCAAGCAGTAAAGTTCTTACTTTCAGGTTTTTCCCCTCTGATTGATGCTCTTCCAACCAGATATGCCGTCGAAATCACCTTGTAAAATGTTTGATATGCATATAAGAGTAAAGACTATTCCTCACCATACATGGACTGCTTAGCTGATTATGTTGCTTAGTGTATTTGGCAACTACTGTTTCTGTTTGGACACCTGCACTATAAAGAGTTAATATATTGATCTGATTTATTTGATTTTTCTCTCTTAAGCTAGTCATGCTTGATGCATATGGAAATCATTTCACCCAAAATTATTAGTAATACAAGATATTGTTTGGCAGTCTCAGTAGATTAATTAGTCGTCTTACTTGTTATCAATGATAATTCCATATTTCTAAGCCATATATATGACACTCTGATATTGTGCTTGATTCCAGTCAAATGTCTCTCTTGATCCATGAAAATAGAAACATTTTCTAACCCAAAAATCTTCGACATGTTTCCTACAGTTCTGGGGTAAATCTTCCAAGCAAAACTCAACAGATAGCTGCATCCGTCCCATGCAGCATAGCCATTCCAAGGAACATAGCTCCGATTCCAACTGCAAAGAGCACTCTCAACCAAGGAGACAAAACACTTCCAATTAAAGCTGCCAGGAATCTTCTAGAGACATCTAGCTTAAAAATTTCAGCGTACAATACTATTTTTCTTTCAAATTCTTCAAAAATACGCCTTCTCATATTTCTGCAAGCTGTCAATCAATCACATGTATCACATGCAGAAAACTTGGTACAAATCCTGATACACCTCAGACAGTGTTGCAAAAAAATTTGAAGTCCTCAAAAGCTGTGGACCAGCATGGTGGGTTTAAAGCTATTTTACAAGCCAAAGACAATTCCAAAGAGATGCTGAAGCAAACACCTGTTAACTTGTCTATGAAGAGGAAAGAACCAGAGGTCTGTTTTCCTTTTTTTTTTTTTGATAAAGTTTAAGTTGTATTCTTCAGCATTAAGGGTATGCTGGCTACCTCCAAAAAGTTTCAAGCTAAAACCATAATTACATTGATCCTAGGAAATCTACAAGCATTAAGGTCTGCTTTCCTTTTCTCCACCACTTTCCCTTGCAAAAGGAGCAACTTATCTGCATAGTTACACAACCACTATGGGACATCTTTGACATTTGTGATAGCATTTAATGCAGACAAATTCAGATTTCATGATCCTACTTCCATCAAAGCGTCTCGCACAATCACCCAATGGAAGCAGGTTTTTCTATAAAATTAGTTACTTTCCAACTTTTCATCAAGCTGAATGTAGGCATGATTACTCCTCAATATTCTACAGGGGATCCTTTGAAGGTACAGAAAGTATATGCAACAAACAGGTGATTGGTATAAAAGGAACAGATATATATGTTTGACATAGTTTTGCAAGTGCTTCACTATATTGGAATCTAAAAGCATGTCAACATTTTAAATATCTTCACCATTCTTCACTGATAGGTTAATGACCATGATCATTCTGTAAATGGTAATAAGACAATCGAATATGAAGATTGTCAAATCTCTTTACGTGATGTTCCTACGAGGATGAACACCAAAGAGTTTGGAAGCCCTTCTGTGATAGAAGATGAGGACAACATAAAGAAGGCTCAGACTTTGTCAAAGGATCTTGAAGATGTAAGCAGTGCTTCCCGCTATTTTTTATTCGTCCTTGTTTTCTATTTCTGGTTTAGTATGAGCATCATTTCAAATAACTCATGAAGTAATCACTGCCACCAATTTTGAAAAAAAGATAAATGATTGTTCAGCCAGTATTTTTGTACTCTAAACAAATAACCAGACAACAAAAAGTTCATATTTTAAGCTTCTCTGAGAATTAGGTGCATGATACCACCTTCCCATTTTATATTGGCTGCATGAACAAGAAAAAGGCATTCTCTCTCAACTTGTTTTCTGTTGGTAATTTTGACTTGTCCTTGTTGGTCCTTGAAATTGTTACAGTAGTTCCTTTTAGGTTTATATCGTTGGATTTAAATTTTCTTAAAATTCTTAGCGTTGTATCAATCCTAGCTATTGAGTTCCACCTTAGTGAAAACTTTCAGTATGCTTTTGAAAGCAGGGTCTGTTTTCACTTCACCCCAGTAGTCCAAGAAGCATCCATAAATTTGACAAAGAAAAAGAAGAGACGAATTACAAGACATTTTTGACTGTTATGTCTGATTTTGTTGGTGGGCTAATGTATCTCTTATATTGGTGGAACATAATAGTATCCCAAACCAGTTGGTTGATGCAATAATTAGTGTCCTAGGATCCTAGCCTACTCTTGTTTTAATGCTTTTAAGCGGATAACAGAAGTCCAAACATTATGGGCGTGCAAGAATTCTTCAGTCTTCAACTTAGCTTCTTTCATTCTAGCTAACAACAATTTGTTCTTAGGTGAGGCCAGGACCTGAGGCATGATATGGGAGACTGTCTTCAACTTAGCTCCTTTTCCTCTGTGCTAACAACAATTATACTTCATTGAGGCCTGGACCTGAGGCATGGGACTGGAGACTGTCATTGCTGGCTAATAATAGTTTATTGTGTTTGCAGATATGCAACATGCTGAGAAAAAAGCAAGAGGAGGCAAAAGAACTATTAGTTCGAGCTGTTGTGAACAACAATAAGCTGCTTCTGCTTAACCATCCAATTTATAGAGAGAAGATATCCTTATTACTGACCTACTGTCGCACCACTTCCTTTTCACAATTTCAATTCTCTATTTAAAAATAAGTCGTGTATGCCTTCACCCCTTAAAACATACACAGGGTTCAGAAATTTGCTGCTGAATTGATGACGAGGAATCACCAAATAGAATCACAATAAGACAACATAGAGGTATTTTTCTCCTATGTGTGTTACACCCCTCGAAAAGGACTTGAGTAAAGTTATTGAACACAAACCTTACTGCTTTGTTTGTCATCCCTGGTTCCAGTTCTGTAGTTTCAGGCGGAGTCTGCTGCATGTTCAAATGCAGTCGCGGAGAATCTTTTTTCTTTGCTTTCCTCGAGTGAAGAAGCATTGATTACACAAATGTAAAAGAAGACTTTTGCTGATAACAAACTAAAGTGGTTACTCTCAGAGGCAGATCTTCCCGCTGAAGGGAAATCAAACTTCTACTAAATTTCAAGTATCCCACATACATTTGGCATCTAATAATATGTCCATGTACAGGTGTGGGCAGTCTGCTTATACTGAGAGCACCAGAAGATATTGAACCTCTTGTTAGTCTTTACACCATAATTTTGTGATTCTTTACAGCTTCCTTCTCTTTGGCATCTTATAAAGACGCACCAAATGAGATATCTGTCTTCTATTACTACCTATGTGATTCATTTCCAAATACAGGTCAATAGCCCAAGATCTGAAGTAACTGTTAACAGTATGAGCTAAAAGTTGAACTTATGACGAGTAACAGGCTAAAACACTGAGGAGGGAGTAAGATAACAGTTCTAAATTCTAAGGCATACATTTTATGAAATTACTTCTTTGTCGGAAAAAAATGAAACTGCCTAGACGTTGCATCCTCCTCCCCCGATCATTGCTATGTAATGTGAAATCTACTGTTTACTTGCTCGAGTCCGGGGGGGGGGGGGATAGGCAAAATGGAAACTAGTACGTTGGCCATAGGCTTGTTGTTGAGAGAATTATATGCTAATCCTCACTTTATTAGAGTATGATGTCAAACAGATAGCTATAACACTGGTTGCAGTTAAAGCATTCTAAAAGTTGGTTTATCATTGTTAGGTCAAAAGAGTGGAGGCAACTAATAGATTAGGTATACATAATTTTCAACGTTAGGTCTTTCTTAAGTAAACTGGAGCCACAACGACACTGTCCATCGTATCGTGGAGCTGATAGGTTTTTTCTGTATATTGAGGTGAATTTAAGGCGAATATTTTAGATTCAATTGAACTTTAGCTCAAATTATGTATACATGCACATATAAAAAAGATAAATTAAAATGTACAAATATAATAAGACTATGGTCATTCTGAACTTCTTACTTTAGATCTTGGATTCAACTACATGACCATTTAATGCGTTGAGTAATTTTTTAAATTTTGACCAAGGATTATAGGTTTTTTGCAAGAGAAACAGGGGTATCAGGAATGAGAATATATCTACTTTCTAATTTTATTGAAGTTAAACTTTGAGGGGTGAATAAATTAATGAACATTCTACTTTCTAGAGCATACTATAGTAAAAGATTCTGACAGCGCAGTTTTATTTCATTTCAATTCCCTGCTATGCTGAGTCTATGTTAGTTAAAGAAGGCAGCTATTATCTGTTGATAAGATTGATTTTGGCTGAATTTAAGTATCGACAGGACATTCTTTAATCAGCGTGCTTTATTAAAGTTAGACTTCTTTTTATTCTTTGGACATGAAATGGTAGAAAAAAGAGTCTTAAATTTTGAACAAGAAAATTATCCGAATTTAGACAACTTCATATTACCAAGGACATGACCTTAGATAGGTGACCGTGGAGGTCATGTACAAGCATAGAAGGTTAAAAGATAGTGTTGTCTTGTTTTTCGAGGGCTTAGGCTTGTTGGTGTTTGTCGGAGTACTAGCCGAATTCTTGTAGTTCTTGATTTTGATACCTATCGTTATATGTTTATTGTGTTTAAGTTACAGAGCCATTTTGTTGTTGTTCTTATTCCTTTCTACTATTTCTCTTATTAGTTTTTATGTTGTTTCACTGTTTTTTCTTCTTTTCTATACCTGTATTTCCTGTACTTAGCTAAGGGTCTTTGGTAGTACTACTGCATGCACATGCCTCTACCTCAATTGTGGGATTTCACTGGATATGTTGTGTTTTATTTTAAAAAATACTATCGTTATTTAAAAATGGCGAGAAATTGACTAAGTTTCGAAAAATCAATTAATCTTATTATTTAAGAAAAATCAACTTTCCAAATTACGGAGTCGCTACTTGATTTTTGATAAAATCAAGAAAAAATTTCAAAAGATTTAAAAACAGATTAAAAATCAATTGAAAAGGGTTCGAAGTTCAATATACATACCGAGAAGGTATTAGGCACTCGGAATGCCCGCTAACTTGCGGTTGACCGACGATTTGACTGAATGACCTTTTAAAATTTAATTTTTACTTAAGTAAAGAGAAAATTCATTTTTATATTTTTTATTTCATTTTTTTTATTCCTAAAAGGAGATATTTAGAGAGAATTAATTTAAGGAAAACTAAATGGTGATAAAAGTAAATAAAATAGTAAAATTTAAAATAATGAAAAATGGCTACCCTTTAGGAGATTATTAAAATTCTAACAAAATATTAAATAATTTAAACAAATAATAAATGAAGAGAGAATAATATTTGAACTTGGGCTTGATTGCCCAAATTCATTCAATTGGGCTTTGGCCCAGCTGTCCTATCAATTGGGCTTTGGCCCACCTGTCCTAAATTCTAATAATTGGGCCTTCTTTAACAATTTAAATCCTGAAAAAAAAAAAACAATTGGCCCCTTGGGCCTAAAAAATCTGCTGAAGGGCACTGGCCCATTTCCTGAAAAAGAGTTATAAGGAGTATACACAAAATGTATACTGCTGTATACAGCATGTATCAGATCCATTTTGGACCTTTGAGCCCTACATTTGTTTATATACACATTTGTAGCTATTTCCCCTGTATTTCCCATATTATTTTTACGTATTTGTACCTGTACCATTTTTTAACCTATTCAACAATTATGTATCGCTGCCCAAAAATGTATACCAATGTATATGGGCTATACCCTATGTACGTATTCATTGCCTAGTCCTGTATTTTATTTAAAATTGACCTCCCTGTACGTTAATCCACAATCCGTATTTTTTACACATATTAATAGTATAACGTCTATGTATATCAGCGTATATAAGTTGTATATCAGACTATTTTTTAACTCTCGAAAGTTGAAAGTCCCTTTTCAGCAGTGTATTTTCACTGCTATCAACCCAGATTTCAAATGTGGCATCCTGTACATCTTTTGGCCCGTATATCAGTGTATACACTGTGTATATAGCTGGTATACAGTTTTCTGCAAATTCGATTTTTCAACACTGAAGCTGCTGGTTTCGCAACCTGTACGCCAGTTTTGAGGAATCTACGACTCGAGGAGAATGTTTTGAGCCTTCATGGCTCAGCGAGGAATGCGAGAATGGAATCCAAAGTGGACTCGAATCGATGTCACACAAGAAAACAAAACAAAAAAAATTAGCAAGGTTGAATGACAACATCTAAAAAAGAAGAAGAAAAAATAAAGGATTTCACCTTCTTCGGGGCAGCGAGCTGTAGACGAAACGAGCCGACTATGAGGACGATTCCACCAAAATAAGGCTACAAAACAAAGAAAAGAGCACCTCCCAAAAAAAATCGAAATTTAAATATATCCTATATCGTTTTGTATGCTTCAATTCTATTTTTCTACCTCAAAACCTTTTATCTTTTAAGTGGTGTTGTAGCTAAATTTTCAATATCAACTCAAGTTTCTCTTCTCTTTTTCTCTTCTCTCCCAACCAAAAAAAAAACATCTAAAAACACAACCTCCAAAAACCAACCCCCAAAACCCACCCCTAACAATGAAGAAGATGGGATTATTTATAAGCCAAATTATGGCCAAAAGAGGGGGAAATGTTATTTAAAATTTGAATTTTGAATTTTGAAATTTGAATTTTAAAAGGGGTAAGGTTGGGGGGAAAGGGGAGAAAGAAAATTGGGCTGAAAGGGAATAGGGGTCGGGCTGGAAATGTTTGGAAGAGTTGGGCCAGGGAGAAGTTGGGCTGGAAAGGGAATTAATTGGGTTGAGGACAAAAGTGGGCCTGGGGTAAATTGGAAGAAGGCCCAAATTCAGTTCTTAAAAATTGAAAGGAAAAAATGGGTTCAATCTAACAAATAGCCAAATATAGTTAAGATGATAAATTTGGCTAAACCTTAAATAAAACGAATTTGTATTAATTAATTAACGAGCTTCTTATTTAGTAATATAATTATTTAAATTGTAAAATAGTGATTCAAAATATATCCATAATTTAAACTAAATTAGCTAAATTAGAATACTTACTAAAATTTAAAATATTTTGAGAAATAATCGTAAAATTTATAAAACTAATTATTTTTAAATTGTTTGGAAATTTAAGAAGCTCGAGAACTAATTTATACCGGGGAGGGTCAAAATTGGGTGTCAACAGCTTTCCCTCATTTTACTTAGATTGATGCAAGCAATTTGAGGAAAATGAAATTGACCAAACCAATTTTGACCAACCCCATTCATCTTTGAGGAAAGGATTTGGCAAAGGGTTTAGGAATTATGGCCGAACCCTTGAAACGGGTTTCCTACATATCTCAGGCTATATGAGAATTCAGGCCACTTGTAGTTCGATAAGTTTGATTTAACGCACGATTTTTGAAAGAAATCAAAAGCCACATCGATACCGAATTATGAAGGTATCAAAATGCTCGAGAATAAAATTGGAGAGGGAATGTTGGAATACAGCCGAGTTTTCAACATTGAACCCGCCTACATATCCTTATACATCAGGAATCAGGCTGTGTGTAGTTCGACTCGATCGGTTGAAAAGGAAATCTATTATGGTAGATAACCTTTGGTTTTGGATAAGTGACAAATTAAACGAGTATGAAAAAGAGGCTTGTAACCTCTTAGCCATGAATGTGGCGCGCTTCACACCCATAATTAAGAACTTACATGGACATAATTTCCAAAGCTCTTGGCGCATTGTCACTCAGGTTGGAAACTTGCTTCCGGTAAATCGAAATTTTCGGATGCGAGACTGAAACTGACAAAACTAAAGAAAAAACCCACATGCCTTTTGATAGGGGTGTGGTTTGATTGTGGTGGAAGTCGCTCCTCTGCTCGCGTCCTAATAGTTTGACATTCCTCTTTGGACTATGTCCCAGTTCGCTGTTAAGAAAAAGTTCCACGTTGTGCTGCATCCTTGTTGATGTCGTCCGCACCTGTGGTTTGGTTTGAGAATTCATCCTCTTGGATGCTCTCGACAAAGATTGAGATAAAAACTTGTTAGCTTAAAATGCAATTAGTATGGGAGACAATGTCTTTTTTACCATGTCGGCACTTCATTGTTCTCCTCTATATTTGACGTCGACTCGATCGGTCTTTCTTTATCCGTGCATGTCTTCTTGCGGGGCATGAATATCTTCCCGCGATACCTAAATTCTTGCGAGGTGTGAAATCTTCTCGCAATGCACGACTTTCGGCGGGGCATGAAATCTTCTCGCGATGTGTAAATTTTGACGAGGCATGAAATCTTCTCGTCGTGCATAATTATTGACTCGCGATGCATGATTTCCGCGATGCATGATTTTCTGCGATAAATGATTTTTTGCGAGGTATCAAGTCTTCTCGCGATGCACAACTTTCGGCGAGGCATGAAATCTTCTCGCGATGTATAAATTTTGACGAGGCATGAAATCTTCTCGTCGTGCATAATTATTGACTCGCGATGCATGATTTCCGCGATGCATGATTTTTCTGCGATAAATGAATTCTGCGAGGTATAAAGTCTTCTCGCGATGTATAAATTTGACGAGGCATGAAATCTTCTCGTCATGAATAATTATTGACTCGCGATGCATGATTTCCGCAATGCATGATTTTCCGCGATGCATGATTTCTGCGAGGTATAAAGTCTTCTCGCGATGTATAAATTTGACGAGGCATGAAATCTTCTCGTCATGCATAATTATTGACTCGCGATGCATGATTTCCGCAATGCATGATTTTTAACGAGGCCTGGATGGCTCGATAATGTTCCAACTGTAACGAGGTGGATGGCTCGATGATGTTCCAACTGTAACGAGGTGGATGGCTCGATAATAGTCCAACTGTAACGAGGTGGACGGCTCGACAATGTTCCAACTGTAACGAGGTGGACGGCTCGATGATATTCCAACTGTAACGAGGTGGATGGCTCGACAATATTCCAACTGTAACGAGGTGGACGGCTCGACAATGTTCCAACTGTAACGAGGTGGATGGCTCGATGATGTTCCAACTGTAACGAGGTGGATGGCTCGATGATAGTCCAACTGTAACGAGGTGGACGGCTCGACAATGTTCCAACTGTAACGAGGTGGATGGCTCGATGATAGTCCAACTGTAACGAGGTGGACGGCTCGACAATGTTCCAACTGTAACGAGGTGGATGGCTCGATGATAGTCCAACTGTAACGAGGTGGACGGCTCGACAATATTCCAACTGTAACGAGGTGGACGGCTCGATGATATTCCAACTGTAACGAGGTGGATGGCTCGATGATAGTCCAACTGTAACGAGGTGGACGGCTCGACAATGTTCCAACTGTAACGAGGTGGACGGCTCGATGATATTCCAACTGTAACGAGGTGGATGGCTCGATGATAGTCCAACTGTAACGAGGTGGACGGCTCGACAATAGTCCAACTGTAACGAGGTGGACGGCTCGACAATATTCCTGCAAGATAAAAAGAAACTTGTTTATAAATCACTTGAGGCAATATAAAGAAATAGAGATAAAATGAAATGGAAGATTTCTAGGTTTTTTGTTGAGGAGTCCACGATGGGTGCAAGTGACGCCTTTCGTCATTCTTGACAGCTTCATATAGCCATTTTTTGACTTCAATGTTCCTGCATCCAAAGAAAAATTCTTAGTTTGAAAGACTGATTTGTGTTGGTTTTGTCTTCATGCTCCTTCTTGCAGTTGGCTTGCACGCTCGCCCGTTCTTTATATGACATATTTGATGGAATTTTTGAGGACCCTTCTCAAAAATTTGTCCCGGTCTACAATATAGAATAACTCTTATAACTTGCTCTGTTAACTCTGATGTTGCTCATTCTGGAATATTGAGGCCCCTCCTCAAAAAAAATTTCCAGTTTACTTCAATAAGCAACAGATGACATTTGTGGAATTTTTGAGATCATCTCAAAAATTTTATCCCAGTTGCAAGCTAGATTGTCGAAATTTTTGAAATCCACCCAAGGTTAATCTCTGTAGAAATTTGGTCTTCTGTTTTGACTCGTTAAAGAAGTCCAACTTCAAATGAATTTTTGAGACCCTCTCAAAAATTCTGTCCCAGTTTCCATTATGAAGAGAAATGGAAATCTTACTGGGCATATGACCGAACCCTTGTGGCGCCTACGTATCCCGTTGGAGCAGGAATCAGGTAAAACGTAGTTCCCCGTAGAATTTTGGTCTTCTGTTTTGACCCGTTAAAGAAGTCCAACTTCAAATGAATTTTTGAGACCCTCTCAAAAATTTCTGTCCCAGTTTCCATTATGAAGAGAAATGGAAATCTTACTGGGCATATGACGAACCCTTGTGGCGCCTACGTATCCCGTTGGAGCAGGAATCAGGTCAAACGTAGTTCCCCCTCAGGGATTAACCAAAATAGGAAGTTTGATAAAGAAACGACCGAGGCCGACATAGGCCGCCTACGTATCTCATTCTTGAGAATTCAGGTCGAACGTAGTTCAAACAAGAAATGTGCGATACATTTTCAAAAGAAAGGTAACAAAACTTCATATGCAAAATTTGGCCAATGTTGGGCATTCTTCTTTTCGACCTTTGATGATGAATATCTTCAAATGACTCAGTTCAGAAATGTCTTGTACTCACTCTTGAGCATCCAATATGTCATCCATTCAGGTGGTCTCCTCAATATTGATCAAGTTGTTGTTGATCATGTTTTGTATCTTGTGCTTCAGAGTTGAACAATTCTCTGTGTCATGTCCAACGGCTCCTGAATGATAAGCACATCTGTGGTCAGCTCTGTAAAATTTTCCCAAAGGATTGGCTGGTCTTCCTTCTATAGGATAGAGCATACCCATTGCTTTCAACCTTTCATAAAGTTGAGTTTGAGATTCCCTTGATGGTGTAAATACTTTAGGAGCCTTCCTAAATTTTGGGTGAAGAAATTTTTTCTGGTTGGCATTATGGTTTTGATATTCTCTTTGAGAAGCTGGCCTCATACGGGTAGTCGTAACCATACTTACCTCCTCTACTTTTCCTTTTGATTTATCCATATCACTAATTGTGGTAGATTTTCCATTAGATTGCAATATGGTAAATTTGGTGAGCTTTCCAGTCTTGAAACCATCCTCCAAAGCTTCTCCCACTTTGACAATCTCGACAAATTTTTGTCCCATCATACACAACATTCTTTCATAGTACTCAGGCTCTTGAGTACGAATGAACATTTCAGTTATCTCACGTTCGGACATGGGAGGTTGAACTCTTGCGGCCTCTTTTCTCCAACGAAGAGCGTACTCTCGATAATTTTCTGGAGACTTCTGTTTGATCTTCTCCAAATAGTAGCGATCTGGGGCATCTTCTATGTTATGTCCAAATCTTTCAATGAAATCCTTTGCGAGTGCATTCCAACTTTTCCATTGTTTCAGCTCTTGTGATGTAAGCCACTCCAGAGCTTCTCCACTTAGACTTCGACCGAAGAGATGCATCAATAATGCTTCATTTTTGCCAACTCCCACGAGTTGATCACAATAAACTTTCAGATGTGCCAGAGGATTTCCTGTTCCATTAAAGGTGACAAACTTTGGCACTTTGAATCCTTCAGGGAGGTCGAGATTCGGATGGATGCATAAATCATTATAGCTCAATCCATCGACTTCGGGAAAATAGTGCAACTCCTTCATGGCTTTCCTGATCTCTTCTTTCATATTCATCTTGGCTACCTCTTCTTTTGACCTCCACTCTCTCTCATGTTCCTTATAGTGATCAAGCTCGGAACAGTCGGCATAAGGTGCATTTGAAGTTGGGATTTGGAAAGTAGTCTTTTGAGGTATGGGTGGAACAATGGAGGGATTCTGGGTATTTTGAGTGGCTTGATAATTTTGGGGGAAAGTTTGAGGATCGGCATTTTGGTTTTGAGTGAGTTGAAGGATTTGATTGGTATTGTGAGGATGATGTGGTGCTTGACACGATGTGGTGGCGTGACGGGGATTGGGGGAAGTTGAGTCAATGGTTGAAGGATTTTGAGCGGGGTTAGAGAGAAGATTCTGAACTTGTTCCGTGCTTAAGGGAGGAAAGTGGAGTGGAGGTCTTCCATCTCTTGGAGGGTTGAAGGATGAAATTGGATTAGGCAAATCTTGCATTCTTTGCATTTCGACCCTCATTTCGGCGATTTGTTGCATCAACTGCATAATCAATTCATTTTTGTCAGCGACGGCGGGTTGAGCCACGACAACATCATTCATGTCAATCTCCTCATTGTTATCCCCATTGCTGTCTTTTCCTTTTGCAAATTTGCGGGGAAGGAATCTTTAGGGGCCTTAGACCTTGTGAAATACGGCCGATCAACCAACACAGATCAGTTTTAAATACCTGACAAATGAAAAAAAACTCAAAAGACCAATATGTTAGTGTCTGGAGGTGGTAAATAATACAAGATATCACATACAGATGTAAACACATAAGAGTTGCTTTATTCGGAGATAAACTGGCTCACCAATATAGAGAAATGACTAGATAGACAGGAATTTGTCTACTTGACTTTGGGATTAGTGAGTAAAATGTCGACTTGAGTCGAGACAAAGTTGACGGTATCTTTCATTACCGTACTTTGATTTTTGATTGAGATGTAACTTTAATTTCTTTGTAAGAGTTGAAAAAAATTTCTCAAAATTCATTTATTTGAAATGATGAATCTTTTTCTGATATGAGAGTAGTACTAAAGAAAAATGAAGTTCAATTTTTTTTTTTTTTTTTTTTTAGGAAACTAAAGACTCGAAGAGTATTTGGACGTACTTTTGAAATTGACTTGGTATTTGTGCTTAGGGGTTCTAAAAGTATTTGAAGAAGAGTGAGCTAGAATATCTCCAGATAAAACAACATATTCACATAAGCAGGTATAACACATAAACAAATATTGTACGTTCTAAACAGATATGTGACCCTTTTGTGCCAAGGGTGGGCCTAGCGATTTGAGGGATGTATACGTCATTTGAAATATTTCATTGCTCCAAAACTCAAATTTATACAAATTTAATGAATAAAACTTAATGGGGATACATAATAGGGGAAAGGTATACAAAATAATCAGTCCCACGCAGGGGTACGACCCTAAACTATGCCTCCACGAAAGATCTTCTTCTTCTTTTTTTTTTGACTTTTGCAATCGTCGGGTGCCAACGTCTTTGGATGGACCAGTAGCTTTTGAAGCTCTTATATAAACCTTAATCTAATCCTTACCCTATGAGACAATGATTTTCTCAAACAACGTATACATCCTTCAAATTTAAACACATAAGTATGAACGTCCATTTAGGCCGTGGGCCTTTTTGGACTCAAGGTGGTCTTCTAATGGGCCCAACACGCCTTGGGCGTTGGTTCATCTTAGTTTGAATGCTCCTAAATTCGGGATTTGGTTCAGCTCTATCCTAGGCTTACTAGAATAGTTTACAATTTGTCGGTTACCCGAGTCGGACAAACATCGGGGTGAAGCTACCAAACAACGTCGGATGACCGCATTCCAACTAATTGTTTGATACTTCCAAATGAATTCTTGGGTATTTCTGAAGAAAGCCGTGGAAAGCCACGTAACTTTCGTTTTCCTAATGCATACTATTTGCCATTTGGCGGAAGAATGCCATGAAAAATGCAATAGTTTATGAAAAATTAAACACATTCAACACAAATAATATTTCAACAATCAAAACAAATAATCAAACAGTCAAATCTTGTGGTTAGAACTTAATTAGTCCCCAGCAGAGTCGCCATTTCTGTTTTATTTTAAAAAATACTATCGTTATTTAAAAATGGCGAGAAATTGACTAAGTTTCGAAAAATCAATTAATCTTATTATTTAAGAAAAATCAACTTTCCAAATTACGGAGTCGCCACTTGATTTTTGATAAAATCAAGAAAAAATTTCAAAAGATTTAAAAACAGATTAAAAATCAATTGAAAAGGGTTCGAAGTTCAATATACATTCCGAGAAGGTATTAGGCACTCGGAATGCCCGCTAACTTGCGGTTGACCGACGATTTGACTGAATGACCTTTTAAAATTTAATTTTTACTTAAGTAAAGAGAAAATTCATTTTTATATTTTTTATTTCATTTTTTTTTATTCCTAAAAGGAGATATTTAGAGAGAATTAATTTAAGGAAAACTAAATGGTGATAAAAGTAAATAAAATAGTAAAATTTAAAATAATGAAAAATGGCTACCCTTTAGGAGATTATTAAAATTCTAACAAAATATTAAATAATTTAAACAAATAATAAATGAAGAGAGAATAATATTTGAACTTGGGCTTGATTGCCCAAATTCATTCAATTGGGCTTTGGCCCAGCTGTCCTATCAATTGGGCTTTGGCCCACCTGTCCTAAATTCTAATAATTGGGCCTTCTTTAACAATTTAAATCCTGCAAAAAAAAAAAAAACAATTGGCCCCTTGGGCCTAAAAAATCTGCTGAAGGGCACTGACCCATTTCCTGAAAAAGAGTTATAAGGAGTATACACAAAATGTATACAGCATGTATCAGATCCATTTTGGACCTTTGAGCCCTACATTTGTTTATATACACATTTGTAGCTATTTCCCCTGTATTTCCCATATTATTTTTACGTATTTGTACCTGTACCATTTTTTGACCTATTCAACAATTATGTATCGCTGCCCAAAAATGTATACCAATGTATACGGGCTATACCCTATGTACGTATTCATTGCCTAGTCCTGTATTTTATTTAAAATTGACCCCCCTGTACGTTAACCTACAACTCACATTTTTTACACATATTTGTAGTATAACGTCTATGTATATCAGTGTATACAGGCAGTATATCAGCCTGTGTTTCAACTTTCAGAAGTTGAAAGTCCCTTTTCAGCAGTGTATTTTCACTGCTATCAACCCAGATTTCAAATGTGGCATCCTGTACATCTTTTGGCCCGTATATCAGTGTATACACTGTGTATATAGCTGGTATACAGCTTTCTGCAAATTCGATTTCTAGCACCAAAGCTGCTGGTTTCGCAACCTGTACGCCAGTTTTGAGGAATCTACGACTCGAGGAGAATGTTTTGAGCCTTCATGGATCAGCGAGGAATGCGGGAATGGAATCCAAAGTGGACTCGAATAGATGCCACACAAAAAAAAAAACAAAAAAAATTAGCAAGGTTAAATGACAAACATCTAAAAAAGAAGAAGAAAAAATAAAGAATTTCACCTTCTTCGGGGCAGCGAGCTGGAGACGAAACGAGCGAGGGGACGATTCCACCAAAATAAGGCTACAAAACAAAAAAAAGAGCCCCTCCAAAAAAAAAAATCGAAACTTAAATATATCCTATATCATTTTGTATGCTTCAATTCTATTTTTCTACCTCAAAGCCTTTTATCTTTTAAGTGGTGTTGTAGCTAAATTTTTCAATATTAACTCAAGTTTCTCTTCTCTTTTTCTCTCCCAACCCAAAAGAAAACAAACCCTTTCCCTCCTTCTCTTTTTCTCTAAAACCAACCCCCTTTAACAATGAAAGATGGATTATTTATAAGCCAAATTATGGCCAAAAGAGGGGGAAAAATATTTAAAATTTGAATTTTGAATTTTGAAATTTGAATTTTAAAAGGGGTAAGGTTGGGGGGAAAGGGGAGAAAGAAAATTGGGCTGAAAGGGAATAGGGATCGGGCTGGAAATGTTTGGAAGAGTTGGGCCAGGGAGAAGTTGGGCTGCAAAGGGAATTAATTGGGTTGAGGACAAAAGTGGGCCTGGGGTAAATTGGGAGAAGGCCCAAATTCAGTTCTTAAAAATTGAAAGGGAACAATGGGTTCAATTTAACAAATAGCCAAATATAGTTAAGATGATAAATTTGGCTAAACCTTAAATAAAACGAATTGGTATTAATTAATTAACGAGCTTCTTATTTAGTAATATAATTATTTGAATTGTAAAATAGTGGTTCAAAATATAACCATAATTTAAACTAAATTAGCTAAATTAGAATATTTACTAAAATTTAAAATATTTTGAGAAATAATCATAAAATTTATAAAACTAATTATTTTTAAATTGTTTGGAAATTTAAGAAGCTCGAGAACTAATTTATACCGGGGAGGGTCAAAATTGGGTGTCAACATGTTGCTGTTGTAAGATTATTTGATACATAATTCGAATACTATGGTACAAAGATCTTGAATTTTTTCTTTTTTATCTAATCCACAACTTTACTATTGATGTTGAGATGCTGTTTTCATCTTAGTTCCTATTGGCTTTTGCATTAAGTAAATCTCTCTTCTTTTCGGCTGCTTGGCTCACTATATCTGTATGAGTTTCATGTTTATCAGAAATACCAGTCCATTAGGTATCATATATCTGCTTATAAATTGGCTGTTGACGTATAATAAACCGTTCAGCCAATGAACTTAATTCTATCCCCATCAGCATCTATTCAAATTAGATGAATTCCCTGCTGTATATTCACTATTTTTATCAAAGTCATCCTCCATAATCCCTACATGTGGTCCTCACTAAATCTTTATTCATGGCCCAAAAAAGCAAACTTATAACCTTTTAAAATAAGCTGACACAAAGAGGGTTGACATTTTCCTAGGTATCGCTTGAGAAAGAATTAACTTATAATTTCATAAATGGACAATGCAGACCCCATGCCTTAACATTACTGGATAGTGAAATTTGTTTGGATAAAAATAAAGACAAAAACATTGTGCTTCTTGAATCAGTTTCCTCTAACTAAAGGTCTACAAATGTATTAAAAAAATTATTGAACATAACGAGTAGTCACAGCAAGAAATGTATATATAATGGGACTGATCTCTAGCTGTTCTGAAACACTCTGGCTAGTTGCATATTCTTGAATGATAAATACAATGTCTAAGTTCAAGTATTTATCTTGCATTATTTTGCTATTGCTTTCGTCTGCATTACTCGAGGCTCGCCCCATAAGGTCTATTAGGATTGCCAGGGTAGCGTTGGAGGAACAATTCGAAAGAGAGAAGGCGAAAGTTGGTGCACACGAGTGGCCTCAACGAGTGAGTCCAGGAGGACCTGACCCTCATCACCATTTTAAAAACAACTAATCAAAAAGTTATAGTCTTGCCAAGACTGAGTAAGAACTAGGGAAGTAGAAATCAAGATTAATCAATCCTGTTACATCCTCCTTACATCCTAGTGTCCATATTAATCTATGTTACTCAGACCCTTCAAAAATGTCATCGGCTGTGTGTTGGATGCTCCATAAGTAAATGCATTTTTGGAGGATCTGACATGTGTACAAAAAACTATGAATTACATGGGAATTTTCTTGGGAATTAGTATGAAAATTCACAAGAAACTTGTTTTCCTGCAAATTTTCATACTAGTTCTCAGGAAAATCTCCATCCCCATGTAATTCACAGTTTTCTTTGTAGTGACGAGTAACATAGTCCAAAACTGGCTCAGTTTGTGTCTAGATACAGTGTGTGATTATAGTTACTAACAAGGAATGTTTTTTTTCTCTTCTGTATAATAATAATAATATGATCTGATGGTTTTTGAACATTTCCTTTTTGTATTGCCTTTTACATTAAATATTCTAAACTCAGAATGATTTCTCTTTATATTGCTGAATTAATCAATTCTGATCTTTGTAACTGAAAAAATAATACATTCAAGAATTTAACTAACAGCTGCTGATACTAACTTTTGAATTTGATTCCAAGTAGGAATTCAAAATAAAAGAAGGGAGTATCAAATTATCTGATGCTATATTACCACTACTAGATACAAAAGTCCCGACAAGTTCAGCTCAATATATATTATTTTATTTGTTTTAATTTTATAATTTTGTGATAACTTATTTTTATAATTTTTTTAATGAAAATTTTAAATAATATATATGGCATAATGTGATATTTTAAAAAATTTAATTTGCAAGCCGCAACAATAATCTTATTATGACTAAATTATTCTCGAACTCAAATTTTATTTCCGGAAAGCACTCGCACACGTCGACCAAGATGTGTGTCCCGTATATTAGTAGCGGATATAGAAGTAGTGGATACACAAATAGTATAAAAAACTTTTGTTTTATCTCGCAACTTTAGATACTAAATAAATAAATAAACATTAGGTGATTGCCCATGAAAAGTGAATCTATAACTAAATTAAAATAACAAAGTAAATAACGGTGATGTGTGAAAAAAAATTTCCTAGTGATTTCCATAAATAGGATTTTAAGGTATTTTAATACGTTAAAGGAATGAAAAAGTCTAATATTAGTAATTAATAAGAAGTTTATTCTCCTCATAAGTATTAGATAATTATCTTTTCTCTCGAAAGTGTGAGTTAAAACTTAAGTTAATAACCTAATTTTACATGATATCTAAAGCATGATTTTCTTTTATTTTACTCGATATTGAACTTTCAAAAATTCAAATTTATTCACCCACTAAATGTCATGATTTCTTATTTGATATTGGAAAAAGCTTTTCTTAACAAGAAGTTATAGCGATGAGGATGAACACTTACCCGCCCCGGGTGTTTATATCAAGTCAATACAAAATGTATTATTACGTAATTTAATACAGTAAAATAAATTATAAATTTAAACACATGACACATATATATTAACTTGATGTAAACGCCCTATCCAAATAAATTTTACCCTCATTCAAACATTTTGTAATTACTTTGTTAGAGATTTTAGTCAAAATTATGACAATCGCCGTAATTTGTTACAAAAAAATTTTAACACTACATTTTTGTTTCAAAAAATTGTTGCAAATCAACTATATATTTGATATACAATCTTCTAATGTTAGTCCAAATTAATCACAAATAAGTAATAAATATTCAATTTTTTAAAATTCCTGACGAATATTTTTGCACAACATTTCTCAACGAAAACCAAAAATTAAACACCAATTCTTTCAAGAGATAACATCGTAAAAAATTTGTGGCCTTTCATTCCCTTAAATTGGAGGACCTAGGGCCAGGGATGGACTCTTTCGAAGCATTGAAGGGGCATAAATGATGGGATAAGTGACCATTTCCTCAAAGATCCTTTATATAAAGCTAAGACACTTTAATTTGTTGATACATATATTATTTTATTAGTGAGATCCTAAGATTTGACTATTATTATGGAAGATTAGGCTTAATTAATTGATGATTAAGGATAACCATTTAAGGATTAATTTCAGATGCACGCCAGAGCACTTTGCTTTAATCCTACTGGAAACTTATAAAGCAAGGGCATTACACATTAATACATTCCTTGTTTACTTTTAAATTTTGTTTTTGCTCTTATACTTATCTCTACAACATCCTCTTCTTTGAATATTTTGACGTATTGCTTTACTCAGTGAATTATTATTATTGTTAGGTAATTTGTAATGACGTATTTTTGCAAAGTCATAATTTCTCTTAGATTGAAATAATCAAATTTGTGTAAAAGCTAACAGAGAAAATCTTAAATTCAAAGGTAAACGACTTAATCTCAAAACATTATATCATAGTTTACTTAGATATTAGTATGCGATTTTTATTCATGACGCTTGGGTAATAACTAAGATAAGAGTTGATTACAATGTAACAAAAATAGTATTTAATGATAATTAATTAATATGAATATGAATAAAAACTGCTAAAACTTTTATCAATATTAATTAATTGTCATTTGATTTAATAGCGCTATAAATTTTAGAAACATTTACAAAGAATATTAATTATTTCTAAAAAATATTTGACGGTAACGAATAAATTATAATTATTAATTAATTATAGTTAGAAATCATGTCATTCCTGGTAACGTCTAGTGGTGGTACTAGAGGCGGAATCAAAGTTAGGAGTTTGAGAATTCTAAATCAATTCTGTTTGGAGATTCATATGTCAATATATATGTATTTATTTTTAATCTTTTAATACAAATATAGAATCTAAAAAAATTAATAAATTCGTTCACACCCATGAACCCCACTCAACTCCGCCTCTTAATGATACTCGGTGTTAATTAAAAGCCGCAATGTTTCGATAAGTACCATAGGAAGTAGTCAACATATATATCTAACTGTTAGTTGTCACTTATCAAGTGGGGCTTAAAAGCTCTTCACTTTTGTGCTTATTAATCTCTTCTATTAAAAATAAAAAATAAACTATCAACTAATTAATTGATATCACGATTGCGTTCAGACTGTTTGACTTGTATAAATTGACAATATGATGTGATTGTGACATGGATTAGCACCATCTTTCACATACCGGAAATGCCACACATAAGTCCCGTTTGGATGGACTTAATAAAACATAAGGCCCGTTTGGATGGGCTTAATAAAAACAGCTTTAAAAAAGTATTTTTAAAAGTGTTGAAACTTATTTTTAAAATAAGCAGTTATGCGTTTGGATAAAAGTGCTGAAGTTGTTATGTCAAACGTGAAAAGGGGAAACTAGAAGAAAGAGATGTTAGGGTTATATGGATAATTTGGAGATTGTATAAAAATATTAAGGGAAAAAACATAAAAATGTGGTCAACTTAAAACAGCTTATAAGCTAAAAAGAAAAAAGCACCCCTACCCCAGCTTTTAACTTTTGGCTTAAAATAAGTTTTTTTAAACTTAAAATAAGCTATTTTGAGTATTGCCAAACAGTTAAATAAGTCAAAAACCAGCTTTTAAGTCAGTTTGACCAGCTTTTAAGCTGAGCCAAACAGGCTCATAATCTAATTAATGTAATGTAATGCCATTTTTTTCCCCTTATTATTGTTATAATTTGACCAACGAGGTTATAAGAATTTTTAATTGATTTTGTTTGGAATTTTGTGTTTGATCCATTGAGATTCTGGGCCACGACTTGAAGGTCGGTCACTATCCACCATTGACATTAAAGAACACAAGATAATAGGAATTTTGTTATGAATCAGTCTCGGCCCAATGTCGATATCTAGATGAATGTTGCACAATTAGTTATTGAGTAAAAAGAAGTAACATAACTGAAAGGTCTTCACAAAGGTTGATTTGGGATCCATGCTCAATTAACAACCAGCTAAAAGGGATGATGGATGAGAAAGAAGGATTTACGAAAGAAAAATGTCTAGTCATCTCATCTTCTTTTTGTGAGTTCCGTTGTTGAGTTTGAATTGTGTTGATTTGTTATTAGGTTTACTACAAATTTTCACCCAATATCATATTAGAGCATCGATCTATGATCATTAATTATATACACAATAATCGTTCTGAATTTGATCACCATCTTCATTATTATTCGAATCATATTATTCTAAAAAAAATTGTTTGGATGTATTAATTAATCATAGGAATTAGATCAATATATCAACTAAGCTCTCACTTTTTTGACAACATATAAAAAATTATTTTGATATCAAGAACAACTTAATCAATATTAGAACCACGATCACCAAATATTTTAGGTGGATCATTAGATTATTTTCACAAAATCCAAAGCATCATTCTGCATTACATGAAAAATAAAAGACATTATATTCCAACCGCCCATGAAGTGTAAACGGACAAGCCACCTAATAGTAACCAAAAAAGAAGTGTTTTAATATTAGCCATAAAAGATAAGATACTTTAGAAGAAGGGGACAAGAATCTTGTTGTTTTATTGTTTGTCGTTTGTCTTTCCACATAAGGAAGATAATTCATAGTACAATGTTGACTCACAAAAAAGATTATAGTAAATCATGTATATATGTCATTTGGCCTCCATATCCACTTTGCTAATTTTAAATCTTCATTTCCTTGTCTTTCTTTGATGTCCTCAAGCACCTTGTAGACAACAAAAAAGGCTTCATCAACGGGTCCTTTTATCTTTTAAAAGTCGGTGACGCAGTTTAACTTTTCACGTTTAAAATATGAAAATTTGATCACATAAAGAAGCTTGAAGGGATTCAATATTTTTATACATACATTAAAAATTATTTTAACCATACATATAAAAAAATATATTTTTTATTGAAAGGTCCTACCTAGCACCGTCCTGATAAGAGCCCTAAGAAAACTATGAGTAGTTGGATAAGCACATTCTCAAGAAAAAAAACAATTAATTATCAATAATATAATTTACTATTCCCTCCGTTCAAAATTATTTGTCATGTGGCGCTTATCGAAAGTCGATTTGACTAATTTTCAAAGGTAAACTAGATCACATTAATTCGATATTTTAAACAAAAAAATTGAATATTCTAAAACTATATCAAAAGTACTATAAATTACAATTTTTTGCATATTAATATGATGAAAAAATACATCTTAAAATGTTAGTCGGAATTTTTATAATTTAACTTTAAAAATAAAAATCATGACAAATAAAATCGAATGAAGAGAGTATTTAGGAACTTGAAAGAATGATAGTACTAATTAAGATATAATAATAATCAAAAGGTCTAGAGATTCTTTATCATTTGTCTTTTTTACGTTGCTATATGCGGAGCGGCGATTCGAATATAAAGAAAAAGATTTAATATGCAAAGAACAATATGACACAAAAACTTTTAAACCTTACGTATATCTTTTGTCTTTTGTCTTAAAGTAACATTAATGTATTATCAAATTATATTAATGGATTTTTCTTTTTGCTATTACATCACAAGTTAGGGACAACACTTATAACTCTTATATAATCGAGCATACGATCTATTTTCATGCTCAGGAGTATATGTGTAATGCTCATAATGGAAGTTGAGCAAGACACAAAGACTGATTAATAGATTTTTAGATTGACAGATTTTTTTCTAAAAAAATATATACATATGACACTTTAAATAAATTTTTAATTTGAAATTAAGAAAGAGGAAGTTAATGTACAAAAGCGTTATGTAAAACATTAAATTGTACTTGTATTTTTTAGGTTCGATAAGCAACGTAGCGCAAAGGACAAATCCATTATGAGATCACCTAGGGGTAGAAAAAACAAAATATCAACTAGTTATAAGAATTTGAGGACGTTGAATCAAATACAGATGCATTCATGAATGAGCAAACTTGTAATCTATCTCTTATTATATTGAAAATGGCCAAATTCTGACCTATTATATTACCTTTTTTCATAAGCTCTTGATTTATTTGAATTAAATAAAAATATCTTTTATTTATAGTTTGGTTCGAAAATGTCTAGTTTGGTTTAGGGATATCAATTGATCGAATTGGATTAGATTTGAACGGGTTTAAATGAGTTAAGACAATGAACAGGTCAAGATCAACTCAATCCAAATTTGTTTGGGCCAAAATGAGTTTGGTCAAAACGTGTTAGTAACGGGTCATAATTCAATCCATCCAATTTTTACTAAGTTTTACCTTATTGTTTAGAGAAACTTTCACATATAACAAACATAAAAAATCATATTTATCTGATATAGTTATAGTTTGTATAATTGTGCTCCATAACAAATTTTATGTTTGCTATGGAGATTTTTGATATGTATAATTCGCTAGATACATCCAATTATATACAAATTATTCAGTTTTGTATAAATTCATTTTTATATTGTACTTTATATAATTATAAGTGTATATGACGAAAATATATGTATTTATATTTGTATATACACTTTTCTTTCGCTTTATACAAACAAAAACGCATTTTGTACCGAAATGAATAAAATGACTAATTGTATGTCGAATCAGATGACAAAAAAGGGGATTTGCTGCGAATTACAATAAAATAAACTATGGCTATTGCATTTAATTTGAATTAATAGAATTTGCTATTTCATACAATTTTTCCTATTTTTTATTTTATAAGCTTTTAGTACCTAATAGATTTTTTTTCTTTATATAACTATATATAACATATAGAATCAAAAAAAAATTAATAAATATTTTGACAAGGTCTCTTAATTAATCAATTTGGGTAACATATCAACCAAAATTTTAACGGGTTGGGTTGAGATGAGTTGAGCTAACAAATGGGCGGATCAATAATCAACTCAGATTCAAATAGATTGGGTCGGATTGGACAGGTTGAGTTTGATTTTGCCACCCCTAATTAGGCCAATAATAGGAACATTTTTGAACCAACTATTAACGAGCATTTTTATTTAATTTCACATAAATCCAATAAAAATAGCCTTTGCATAGTTTACGAATTCTGCTTAGTAGGGACCTAAATACAGAAAAAAAAAATTCTCAGAGTCAGACCACGCCTTATGATGAAAGGGGGAGAAAAGACGGATCACCTGTCGATCTGTGATCAAAGAAAACTATACCTGAAGAATTTTTAATCCTGTTCCTCTTATTATAATTAATTAATAACAAACACTCAGCACGCAGGCCTCTCTAATATTATTGGACTGGCCAGTTCTGTTTTTAGTAATGTACTATGTATTCTTAATGTTGATTTATATGGGTGCTAGTTGATTATGTTGAGAACAATCCAAGAAATGATGACAAAGATATTAGTCATCCAAATCAACGTGGTATATATAGTGGAAACTTTGAAAGAAAAAAGAAAGAGAACACTATGAAATCAACAAAAGTTGCAAATGCAATCGAATCGAATGGAAAACTTCTAATGATTTATTTAAGAGGCAGAGTTAGGTGGAATTGATGAATTTGAATAAATTTTGTAGTTTTTTTTAAATTTTATATTTATACTAAAAAATTAATATATTTGTACATTAATTTTTAAATCCGCAACCAAATTAATTGACAGTTTTTAAAGAAATTTAGAACCTCAAATTTTTAATTTTGACTTCGCCTCTGTCTAACATTTAGTAGTCTTTATGTAAGCAACTTAACTTGAGTGCAAAATATCATTAAACAAACCACAATATCTCAAATCATTATAAATTTCAGGATGGAAGATCCAAAATTCTTTTTGTATACCTTTAATATTAATTTGAAATAATACTATTTTTGGACACTTCCCCTTTGGATTTTCCTTATATATTTGGATAATAATTCTTGATTTCTTACTTCACCAAACTTGCCACCTTCGCTAACTCTCTTATAAGTCTTTGAATTTTCTGATCAAACCAATATATCTAGCTATGGCCAACTCTAATTTTATGCTAAGCTCAATTTCAGTCCTTGTACTACTAATGTTTTTTTCACTAGTAAGTTTTTCCGTTGCAAGAGCAGCTACAAGTTATCGTGGAGTTGAGAACATGAGGAAAAAGATAGATAGCAAACAAATATTAAGAGAATTATTAGTGAATAATTTGGGAAATAAAATGGAGCAAAATTATAGAAGGGTTATGATGAATAAAGATAGAGTTGCACCTGGAGGACCAGATCCTCAACATCATAATTAGCAGACAACCTCATGCACTACAACAAAAAGACGTTTAGCGAGTTGATGTTATTATATTGAAAGTCGCTAAAATTTCTAGTGACATTTATACAGAGTGATGGTTATAAATATTCATATTTGTTGTTGCCGCTAAACTCTTTATAAGTTGTAGTGATGTATTGAATTTTCATCAATATATGAATGAAAATATATAATTTTCTCTATGCATGATTTGGAAAATGTAACTCTTTTTCCTAAAATCTTTTTATTTTGTAGTATATCTATACTCTTAGGTTGGTTGCTATTTTGGTACTAGCTTGTGACACTATTTAGACATGCATGCAGAGGCTATTCATCTGTCTGATTTATTAAGAAAATGGTACGATCGAATAGTGGTATTTTGGAGCTTTTCGTTATAATGCAATTGACAAATCTAGCGTGTTAGGGTCTAGGGAGTTACTTAACGATAAACTTAATTGGAAGAACAATATATATAATATATTAATGTGTGTTTATATATATATAAAAATAAAAATCCTAGGCTTTGACAAGTCTTGAGTGCATGAAAAAGATCCCTCTGATCTCTATGGCCTATGATTATATCATTTTATTATTCCAGTAATTAATGGCCATATTGCATATGGGAAATAGGTGGATTATTGATCTGTCTAAAAGTTACTAGCTGAAATGGGCTAATACGTAGATTATAGGGCAACTTTCACATATAGCAAACAAAAAAATCATATTTGTATAATATAGCAAACTTTGCATAATTGCGCTCCATAGCAAACAGAAAAACTGTATAATTCGCTATACATATAAAAGTGTATAATTCGCTGGCCTAAATTGTATAATTCACTGGCCTAAATTGTATAATTCGCTGGCCTATTTCGCTGCAATTGTATAATTAGTTTTGCATACAGTTGAATCGAATTAAAATGTATGTATATTGCATAATTATAAGTGTATAGCAAGAAGATATATGTTTTTCTCGCTTTATACAAAAACAGAAACACAATATATACAATTCTGTTGTATAAAGCTAGAAAAAATTGTATATCACTGCCATTGTATAATTCACAATTGTATAATTCTTTGGCCTTTTTCTCTGCAATATTTGAAGTAAAATGTTTGTAAATTATATAATTAAGTGTATAACACGAAGATATACATTTTTGCATGTGTATATACAATTTTCTCTCGCTTTATACAAAACAGAAACAGAAATTATACACTTCTGTGTATAAAGCGAGAGAGGCGAGAATGGGAGAGTGGCGAGCGAGACTTCTGGGAGAGAGACGCCTGGCAAATTTTTGTCAATGTTTGCTATGGAGCACAATTAAATCAAACCCTAGCTATTCCATTTAATTTAGGTTATTAGTTTGCTATTTTATACAATTTTCCCTAGATTATAACTCTCACCCATTTTTTACTAATTTCCTCCTTTATTATGAGTTATGACTATATATAACATATTTAATTAAAAAATATTTTTAAAATTATTTTAATAAAATTTCTCATATATTAATTTGGGCTTTATATTAACTTAAAAGTAAATCACATAAATATGCTATATTATAAAAATATTTACCATTTATAGCAGTATAATTTTTTCAACAAAATATAACTTTTTAAAAAAAATTTAAGAAAATTATACAATCTCCGCCTCTTTCTCAACCCTTTTGCCTCTTTTTCTTTTAATTTTTCTGCTTCTTCGACTCTATCTTTCTTTCTTTTTTACTCTTTTGCTCCATCTATCTTTCTGTTTCTTTCCCTTCTATTTTTTTGTCTCTCATATGACATTATTTATCTTCCTTCCTCTTTTTTATTTATTTTTTATTTAGTTCTAATTCTTCTTCTTTGAACTTTTCATCTAAATAACTATATTCTTCAATTAGTTTTTGCTCATGTCACTATTTTTATCCGAAAACAAGATGAAAAGAGAAACAAAAAAGACCGAAAATTTGTATAAACTCACATTATAAGCAAAAATTTTAAATTTTTAAAATTACAGAAGCAAGAGTTCACCATTGATGGTCATTATAAAGCTTCAAACTTTGAATTTATTATTTGAATTTTACGACTTTGTAATTGAATAGGTAGTTCCTATAAATAATTGAAAATGTAATTTGGAGTTTATATATCAACTTTAAGAGGGTTCGGTTAAGTTTATAATTGATTTTAGGTGAAATATTAGATTGAAATGAATTAAATATAGTATTAAAATTGTATTAAAGTTGAATTAGATTATACAATTTTAATGCAAATTTAATTTATTTTGAAGTTTTTTTGATTTATTTGTTAATATTGGATACCTAGCTTGTTTAGTTCATCATTGATATAACTTATCAGTTTACAGATCATTGTCATGTCTTTCGTTATTTACCTTTCCATCCATTCTTAATTCTCTCTTTTAATTCAACTTTAATACTGTGTAATACAATTTTAATGCAAATTTAATTCATTTCATAGTTTTTTTTTATTCATTTGTTACTATTGGATACTTGTTTAATTTATTATTGATACAAGTTTAGTTCACTTTACAGATCATTGTCTTGTAAGTCATTAGTTACGTTTTTCATTCATTCTTAATTTTCTCTTCTTATTCAAATTTAATACAATGTAATACAATTTTAATGCAAATTTAATTCATTTTGCAGTTTTTATTTATTTATTGGTATATTATTATTATTATTATTATATGATACTTGTTTAATTCATTATTGATACAAGTTTAATTTACTCTATAAATCACTGTCTGATATTCAATTTAGGAAAAATTACATGAATTAATACATTTTTAAAAATAATTACTGATTTTAGCGATACTTTTTGTTTATTACCATTTATAACAATATTGTGATGAAATTTTATATGTATTAAAAGTGAATTATGTATGCAATATATTTGAGTTATATTTGTTTTTGAAATATATTATGTTTGTTTGGTAAAAAACTGTCACATTGTATTATAAGTGTATTAAAATGTGTGATAAATGTATTATCCATTATTAAAACTTGTATTATATTTGAATAATAAATTTATCTTTGTAATATGTATTAAACTTGTATTATAAATAAATTAAAAGTGGTCAAGTGAAAAAAAAATGTTATTGCTATAAATGGTAAATATTTTTTAATTATAGTATATTTATGTAAGTTTCCCTTTCATTTGTTACATTTTTTTATTCATGTTTAATTCTCTCTTTTGTCTCAGCTTTAATATTTGTGTAATACATTTTTAAATACAAGTTTTAATTCATTTTGCAATTAAGTGATTGATTTGTTACGATTGGGTTACTTGTTTAATTCATTATTGATACAAGTTTTATTCAGTTTACACGCAGATCAAAGAGCTCTTATAACTTATATATTCTACATTCATATATAATTCTCTTTTAAAAATTCAATTTTAATATGTTTGTAATACATTTTTAATTCAAGTTTAATTCATGTCTCTTCATTTGTTACGATTATTTTACTTCTCTTCTAATAATTCAACTTTATTATATTTGTAATACATTTTTAATTAAAATTTAATTCATTTTGCAATTTTTTATGTCTCTTCATATATTACGATTATAATAATTATCAAATTAATTATTGATACAAGTTTTATACAATATAAAATCATTGACTATTCTACGAAAACAAAGGAAAACAGAGCAATAGTAAAAAAAGGGAGAAAGAACAACAAAAAAGAAAGTAAGAAAGAAAGGACAACAAAAAGAAGAAAAAAAAGGGAGAAAGATAGAAAGAGCGAGACAGAGAAAATGAAAAAGAAAGAAAAAAAGGGTGAAAGAGCGAGATAGAGAAAAGGAAGAAATTATAGAAACTGCTATAAATGATAATAATTAAAAAGTATATTTAGAATAAATAATTATTTTTTAAAAAAAATTTCACTCACGTAATTAATCCTTAACTTAATTTTTGATGGGCTGAAATAAACTGAAAATGGACTAAACGTTTTGGAAAAATTGTGCAAAGTAACAAACATCTAGTCTATATTAGGTACTATAGAGTACAATTTCTCCAATTCTTAATATTCGCCCCGATTTCTATAGATCCTATAATTTTGTTCTTAATTGTATAAATTCATAATTTTATATATGTTTACTCAAATTATTTTTATACAATTTATGAAAAATCATAATAAATTACCCTATTTATATATTGACAACCGATATATACGGACAGTGTTCTAAAAAATTCTACATGTATAATACAAAATTTTGTATATACTTGCCCTATTAGTATATTCACAAGCAGAATAGGCAGGAATATACAAATCACAACTTCAATAACAAATAAAGCTACAATTATAAAGCACAATTATCAAAAATATAGCTATAAAACGTTATTTTATCTATTATATTTGTTATTTCTAAAATTTAAGGTTAAACAACCTAAACTTCCAACTATATATGCTAAAACACATATTCATTTGAACTAGGATTTACCACGATAAATTACTTGAACATTGATATCTTCAAGTCAATAAACAATACACGGTCTTTTTATTCTAAAAATAGGATAAAATCTATTCGACGATATATATTATTGAATAAGAAAAAGGAAAGGAAAGAGAGATTTTAAGTTTTTAAGTCAATACTATATTCCTTCAAAAGACTTGAGGGGATCATTTGGATCCACTTCATTAATCTGTGGGAGATCAACTGCTAGAGTTTTCAAACTCAGTCCTTTCTTTTTAAGAGCCCCGATCACCTCCTCAAACACTATTTTGTTGCCAGTTTTAGTCAGGTGCAAACCGTCGCTGTAACATCAAAAATGGATAAATGCAATGAGACTATTAATTAGAAAAGATTTAACTTATATACACGACCGACAGATCATGATAAGTGAAATTTGTAAACCTGGAAATAAAGCAAGTTAGAAGCTGCAGCATGTAAATATTCTCTACGTTGTAATGTCAGTGAAAATCAAGAGATGGAGCAAAAGAGAATCCTAGGATTGCATCAAGTAGCAACTATGTACTACATTTGCCCCAGCAATTATATATGATTGTAAATTTGAATCTAAATATATGTAAACAATGCTTGCCGATATGTAGAATTGAAATGCATTACAAGAATTGAAGTTTTACGATAGGGAAACAATCAAACAACTTAGATGATCAGAATAATATCCTTTTAGACTCAACATGTAGCATTTCTGGTAGTATGCAGAGGCAGCCAACTAAATGAATCACGATGAAATAAAATCATAAAAAAAAAAAAAAAAATCTTGTAGAGAGGAGGGGATCAGATACCTTAAACAAGCTGTTTGCCAGCCAGGGATTTGTTGCATTTTGGTCCAGAGATCGATAGCGGAGACCCCACATTCAGCAGCAACAGCCAGACATGCCTTGGCGTAGTTTCCAGCAGCTTCGTTCGTCCTCTCTGGCAGTCCCAATTTGTTCTCTGCAAAAGGACATCTACATTTGTTTGAATTAAACATCAGTACTGTTTCAAGAAAAGTAAAAATAATAATACTGTCATCATGTTGTTCTAGTCAAAGAATCATGAAAACATATATATGTAAAGATTACAGGACTCGCGAAGGCTCATCAATTGGAGGAGGTGAAATGAGGATAACTTCAGTTGTTGGCCATCTCCCCTACAAATAGCAAAGTGAATCTTCAACATGAGCACTAACTATAGAATATACACAGGATGGCTATTAAATTACAAGATAAAATTTAAGCATTATGATAGCAAACGCCGATAATTTTATGTTTATACTTTGATTTTTGCGATGGGCTTAGTCATTGACTACTTATATAATGACAAACTACTTCCCTCAATCAAAAAGGTTCATCAAAAGTACAGGCGAATTCATCATTTAAATTTGATGGATGCAAAGTTACGAATTTTTTGAGATTATGAATTCAAAATTAGATATTTATTAAAAGTTCAGAATGTTACATACACCCACATCTATCGTACGGTATAGACCAAATATGTGACGTTCATCAATTGAATTCCATATTCAGAATTATAGGTCTGCTCCGGTCCAAAAGCCAGACTCAAATATTAAGCGTGCAGTTCCACCATAGTAGCTTTCATAAATTAAAGGTCTGGGCTACTGACTACATGTTACTAGGTTTACACAGGGCGGAGCTACCGTGGAATCAGGGTGTCCAGCTCGTCGGAAAATTACAATATATATATATATATATATACACCACATATAGGTCAAAATCAAAGCTTACTTTAAACACCCTTAGAACTAATAATGGAGAGTTGTAGCACGGTTGCGACGGTATGCTCAAAACGTACGTGGTGCCTAGGTTCAAATCCTTGTAGAGTTGATCAACAATTATGCAGTATACAAGGAAGATAAAAGGTATGAAGTGTCATCTTCAGTATTATACTGTCATGCTAATAAGGAGGACACATATATAGTGAATAATGATTCATCAAGTTGACTTGTTGGAATTATGACCTCCGTAATTCAACTAAGGAACACGTATGAGCTACATGTTCCTAAATTATTTTGTAGTTTGACGTTGATATGTATGCAAATGGATAATACTACAGTTTTCAATTATACTTTTATTGAACCACTTACCACTTATCAATACATATCAATTGGAATTATCAAGAATTGGAATTATTTGTGAGCAAAATCTTTCTTGGATCTATGAAAAAGAAGAAAAGCACAGCTCAGAATTGCGTTATGACGTCAAGGCAAAAACAAATCAGCTTATATATTTAAACCAAGAATTGCATGAAAATGACAGGGCACTCCATGCATTGGATAAAGAAACAGCAAATTTACTTTAGATAAAATTAATAGACAAGTGGGGGAGCAACAAAAGCAACTACTGGGCCTTATATTTGAACACTTTTAGTTGGAACTGCTTCATGCTTATTATACTGATCAATATATAAGCAAAAGAGAGGTTCGTGCTTTTACATTGAGAACTACATACACTAAGGATCCATCAAAGCCCACTTTAAACTTTTTTCCTTCCTTTCCTTTTCAAGTCTTGTAGGACTCATTTGGCATAATTTATCCCTACATATTCGTGCAAAATAATATAGTGTTTGAGGTCAGCTTGAACACAACTCAACTAATTTTCTGATGACAATATTAATGAGAAAGGAGTTATTACTTAGCTAACTAAAATTAGTTATAACAAATTATGGTTAGGATCTGTTAGATTAGTTAGTTAGTATTTTTAATTCTATATAAAGTAGTGTTTTAGTTGTTTTCATTAAGAGCTTTTGTATTCCTTTCTAATGAAAGAGAAGTGAAGATATTTTCTTCCAGATTCTTCTTCTTCTTCTTCATCTTGCTCTTCTTCATCTTATTCAATTGTTTCTACATGGTATCAGAGCTATCAGCCATTGATATGGTCTGAATTGAAGTTTAGCAAGGTAGAATTAAAGTTGTTGATGAAGCTCAACAATGGCTGTTACTGTCGACAATGAATTACCGGAAAAACTTAGTCACAATCATCCTCTTTTTTTGAGTACTGCAGACACTTCTGGAGTTGTATTGATCTCCATTCAACTTACAGGTGCTGAGAATTATTCCGTATGGAGCAGATCGATGAGAATAGCCATACTTGGAAGAAACAAGTTGGGGCTAATCGATGGAAAGTGCAGGAAGGATGGATTTGGTCCTAATTTGAGTGATTTGTGGGAGAGATGCAATGCAATTGTCCTTTCATGGATCATGAATTGTGTTTCAAAGGAATTATTGGGTGGAATTGTCTACTCTACAGATGCATGTTCTGTTTGGCGAGATCTTAAGGAGAGATTTGATAAGACGGATGGATCAAGGATCTTTCAACTACATAGAGAAAGTGTCACATTGGTACAGGGTACGAGTACTATCGCAGAGTATTTCACAAAATTGAGATTGTGCTGGGCAGAATTTGATTGCATTGCGCCTTTTCCCGGTTGTAATTGCACAGAATCAAGAGGTTTTGTAGAATTTATGAAGCAGCAGAAGTTGTTACAATTTTTACTGGGTCTTAATGAGACTTATGAGCAGGCTCGAAGTCAGATCTTGATGCTAGTTCCTCTTCCTTCTGTTAATCAAGCCTATTCAATGATGATTGAAAGAGAAAGCCAACGAGTCATAGCAAACTCAGCTAGGAATGTTAATAATCTGGAGATAGCAGCTCTTATGACTGCTCGTCAAGTTCCTAACAAGTTTAAAAGGGACTGGAATGCTCAGTGTGATCATTGCAAGATGATGGGTCATACTAAAGCCAATTGTTATAGGTTAATTGGATATCCTTCCAACTTCAGATTCAAGAAGAAAGTTGGACAGCAAAATGATTCTTATGCGAAGGAAGGAGAAAATCGAAGTCATGCTCACAATGTGAGGGATGAGGAAAGTCGATCACACAGTGATGGATCACAAGCTCGAGCAGCTCATGTGAATTTTCGTAATGATCAAGGTTACAATAACTATCCTAGAACTGATAATCTTCATGCTGATTGGAATAGATCCCACATTCCTTCACAACAACACCTACAGATGATGCAGCAATATGATAAATCATCACATCTCAATCAGTCTAATCTGGGACAGCACAAGACTGATGATGTACCAGAACCTTCCTCCTCAAATATGTGCAGATTATCTGATTCGAATATGGGAGGTAATTTTTCTAAAGCATTTGCTTCCTATGCATGTAATGATGATAAGGAATGGATAATAGACACAGGTGCATCCAACCATATGATCTCTCATAAAGAGATGTTGAATTTTAGGAAGCCTGTTACTGATTATAACAAACAAGTACATTTGCCAAATGGAGGGATCGTAGAGGTATCACATATTGGTAGTTGTGAATTGATGGATGGAAGATCTGTGAAAAATGTTTTATACATTCCAGATTTTAGATATAATCTGCTTTCAGTATCTCAGATCACTAAGGAACTACAATGCTCAGTTCATTTTTTTCCTGATTATTGTGTGTTCCAGGACCTCTCAAGTGGGAAGGTACTGGAGATTGGTGAAGAAAAGAATGGCCTCTATATGATGAGTCACAAAGGGAGTGGTGTTGATTGCTCACCAAAAGGAATGGTTGCTTCCAAGAATAAGCTGGACATTCTTCTTTGGCATAGAAGGATGGGTCATGCATCTGTAGAAACTATGAGTCATTCTTTTAATATTGATCCTAGTGAATGCAAAAGGATTTTAGACAAATGTGATGTGTGTCCATTAGCTCGACAAACCAGATTACCCTTTCCTAATAGTGAAAATAGATCTTCTTGTATTTTTGATTTGTTGCACTTGGATGTATGGGGACCATTTCATGTTCCTACTTTTGATGGTTATAGAATGTTTCTGACTATTGTGGATGACCATTCTCGTATGACTTGGATATTTTTGCTGAAATTAAAGAGTGATGTGGTGGTAGTGTTAAGAAATTTCTTTCAGCTAGTAAGTACACAATTTGGAAAAAGGATCAAAGTATTGAGATCAGATAATGGCACTGAATTTGTCAATTCTAATTGTCATGCTTTGTTTACATCTCTTGGTATTGTACATCAGAAAACATGTGTTTACACACCACAACAAAATGGGGTGGTGGAGAGGAAACACAGATATATTCTAGAACTAGCCAGGGCTATCAGATTTCAGGGTTGTATACCTATTATATACTGGGGTCATTGTGTGCTTGGGGCTGTGTATATGATGAATAGATTGCCATCTATAGCTCTCAACAACAAGTCTCCTTTTGAAGTGTTTCATGGTGTTAAAGGGTCCTTAACACACCTCAGAACAATAGGTTGTTTATGCTATGCTAAGTGTTTACCACCTGGAGATAAGTTTGAAGCCAAAGCTGTTCCGGCAATACATATGGGTTACTCTGAAGTTACAAAAGGTTATGTGTTATATAATCTAGCCACTCATAATTTTTTCATATCTAGAGATGTTAGTTTTAGGGAGGATTCATTTCCTTTCCAGAATACATCTCCCTCTCCTACTGTTTTCTTGGACATATCTCCTACTGAAGATTCTCCTATTAATGACTCACATTTGTCTCCTCCACATGATGCTCTTGATAGGCCTGACATTGTTCCTAATATTGAGGTTGATGATGTTGATATTTCTACTATGCCTGCTGGTGTTAACTCTATGCCTTTGAGACAGTCACATAGAGTTAGGAAACAACCTACATGGATGACTGATTTTGTCACATATGCTGCTTCTACTTCATTACATCATCCTTTATCACATTGTTTGCATTATGCAAATTTATCCTCACAATATCAGTCCTATTTGTGTGCTTTCTCTAGTATCACTGAGCCTAAGTCTTACAAGGAGGCATGTTCAGATCCTAGATGGATTTCAGCTATGAAAGAAGAGATCCAAGCACTTGAGGCAAATAAGACATGGCTTATAGTACCTTTACCTTCTCACAAGAAACCTATTGGTTGCAAATGGGTTTACAAAATCAAGTTTAAGGCTGATGGTACAGTGGAGAGATATAAGGCTAGATTAGTTGCCAAAGGTTACAATCAGAGGGAGGGTCTTGATTATCAAGATACATTCTCACCTGTTGTGAAGATGGTCACAGTAAGAAGTGTTTTATCAATTGCTGTAGGATCTCATTGGCATATACATCAGATGGATGTGTATAATGCCTTTTTACAAGGTGACTTACATGAAGAAGTGTACATGTCTTTGCCTGAGGGTTTTTCTAGCCAGGGGGAGACTTCAGAAATGGTGTGTAGGCTAGTAAAATCATTATATGGATTGAAACAGGCAAGTAGACAATGGAATGTAAAATTAACTGATGCATTAGTTGATCTTGGTTTTAATCAGAGCAGTCTAGACCATTCATTGTTCATAAAGAAACAGCATACACAAATAATAGTGATCTTGGTGTATGTAGATGATATGTTGATAGCTGGAAATGATTTGGTGTTAATAGAGCACACCAAACAAGAATTACATGCTAGATTCAAGATTAAGGATCTTGGAATTTTGAGATATTTCCTTGGCATAGAATTCAGCAGATCAGAAAAGGGCATACTAATGAACCAAAGAAAGTATGCTTTAGAATTGATAGAGGAGATGGGATTGACTGCAGCTAAACCATCTTGGACACCACTGGACATCAACTTGAAGTTAACAAATACATTGCTAGATGAAGCCATGAATGTTACAGATGATCAAGTATTGGCAGACAAGGGTCCATACCAAAGATTAATTGGAAGATTGTTATATTTGACACTAACTAGGCCTGACATTGGATTTGCAGTACAAACTTTAAGTCAGTTTCTGCAATGTCCAAAGAAATCACACATGGAGGCAGCTCTTAAAGTGGTTAGATACATAAAAAGAGAACCTGCAATGGGAGTGTTGATGAGCAGCAAGAAAGACAGAGAATTAATAGCCTTCTGTGATGCAGATTGGGCAGCATGTCCAAATACAAGAAGATCAGTGACAGGGTTCTTAATCAAACATGGAGAGTCTTTGATTTCTTGGAAGTCAAAGAAACAAACAACAGTATCAAGAAGTTCAGCCGAATCAGAGTATAGAAGCATGGCTTCTACTGTATCAGAACTAGTTTGGATCATTGCATTATACAAAGAATTAGGAGAAGAAATACATCTACCTGTAAAGCTTTTCTGTGATAGCAAAGCAGCCTTACAGATAGCAGCTAATCCAGTTTACCACGAAAGAACAAAGCACATTGAAGTCGACTGCCATTTCATCAGAGAAAAGATACAAATGGGGTTGATTCAAACACTATATCTAAGGACACAAGAACAGCAAGCATACATTATGACAAAGGGGCTGGCAAGAGCACAACATGAGCATTTGGTTTCCAAGCTGGGAGTTTTGAATGTATTCACACCTACCAGCTTGAGGGGGAGTAATGAGAAAGGAGTTATTACTTAGCTAACTAAAATTAGTTATAACAAATTATGGTTAGGATCTGTTAGATTAGTTAGTATTTTTAATTCTATATAAAGTAGTGTTTTAGTTGTTTTCATTAAGAGCTTTTGTATTCCTTTCTAATGAAAGAGAAGTGAAGATATTTTCTTCCAGATTCTTCTTCTTCTTCTTCATCTTGCTCTTCTTCATCTTATTCAATTGTTTCTACAAATATGCTTTCCACCGGTACAAATACCAGATAAGTCTATCCACTAAAGTGTGGACAGATGGGAAGAAAGCATCTAATGGTTTTTTTCCTTGCTAGAATTCAAACAAGAGACTTCACGATTCTCAACCTACTTGATTGACAACTAGGCCAAACATTTTGTATAGAAATGAATTTTTTAATACAAATACTGAGTTTGAGGAAAGCTAGAATACATAGATAGTACTATGGCTCTGACTATGATATAACATCTTGTTTGGACTTGAGTGTATGGAATATACTTTTATTTCGTGTACCTTTTAAAAATGCTGAAGGGTCAGTAAAGTAATTCGTTCCTTCCAGGACGGAGGGGTAAAACTTTAACATTTTATATCATCTATCCCATATTCTTCATGACATAAGAAAACTAGAATACTAATAAGCAAATAGATCTAAATTTAGATTAGCTGTTCAATTCATTTCCCTGATCGAAAAGGAAAATAGTTTTTTTCACCTGTTTCTAATAAAATAATCTACCACTATAATTATTCTATATTTCCTTCCTTTGTTTTTTAATGAAAATTTCGCAAGCGATGGTAAATGAAGGCAACCATACAACACACAAAATCAAGTAGACAATATTTTAAAAAAAATAAAATATAGGCATAATATATTTGTTGGATTTTAAACTTAGCTTTAAATTTTAACTTTGACCTTCAACTTTCATAATGCAAAAACATGCACTTTAACTATTCAATTTTTAAATAAATAAACACATGAGTCCTACATGGCAAAATACATGTGGGACAAAAAATGACATGTAAGATGACATGTAGGACATGTGTGTCTATTTTGTCAACTTTATACAAATTTAAATATCTATTTGTGCACATTCAAAATTATAAAACATAAATATAATTTAAAACTAAATTAAAAAACATACACGTAATATGCCAAATATATATCATACTATTTTTAACATGAAGCATTTGATTGGGCTACCAAACAAAATTAAAAAACCTATCTATACACGTGATCCAGCACAATTACAGCTGCCGTATCTTATTTTATTTACCAGGAAAATAGTGAAAATCGTCAACAAACTCGTCAAATTTCAAAAACTGCAAATCTGAACGTATTATCAGATTCATGATACTCATTTGATGGATTTATGAGATTTGCACGTGTAGAGAGAGAAATAGGAATCTACTTTGTTTAATTTTATGAAATTAATAAGTAATTTTATATTTTATTTGTAATTTATTTTATTATTAATTATAGCTAACAATATATTTATTATATTTAAATGATATTTTTAAAAAATTATGTAAAGTTAATTTTAAAGTTAATTACACGCTCAGAATTGTTTTTCGTGTTCCGTTTATTAAAAGTCAATTTGATTAATTTTCAATAATAAATTAGATCACATTAATTTGATATTTAAAAAAAAATTAATATTCTAAAACTATATGAAAAGTAATATAAACTACAATTTTTTGCATTTTACACTTTAGTCAAAAATTTTATAATTTAACTCTAAAAATAAAAATTATGACAAATAATATCGGACATAATGAAGCAGTAAATAATATTATTTGATAAATCGACTCATAGAGTTAATCAACCCAGTCAAGTGTGGACGTTTCACTATGAAATTTTTTCACTTTTTGGTGTTACTTGAGAAAATGTGTATCAAATAAAAATTTGAAATTTTTAAAAATTATTGTATACTTTTAAATATAATATACTATTATTCTTCAACATGAATAAAATGCCTATTGAGATTTCTCCAATTTTAACTCAATTTAAAAGAAAAAAGGAAAGGTACCTTAAGGAAGGCGACAATGGAGTGAAGATTGTGCTTGAACTCCTCAAGAGGAACGTGTTGAAAAGCAGAGCATCTATCAGCAAGAGACGCATCGTTCGCTCCAAAGAAAACCGTCACCGCCAATGGCGATTCCGATTCGGATTTCTCAGTCGCCGGAAAAACTTTCTCCAACACTTTCAATGCCCATCTTGTGTTATACCCACTATACCCTCTTAACACCACATCCGCCTAAACAAAACAAAAATCATCAACAGAAAAGAGGAAGAAAAAAATTAAATTAAACAGAAGAGGTGTTGAATATATACGGTGCGATTGAAGTGTTTGACGAGAGAAGCACCCCATCCACCCTCATCGAATGACATTTCAGTGATGGAATCTCCAAACAGATAAATCTTTGGTCTCATTTTTCCTGCTGAGAATCAAGTGAAAAAGAGAGGAGAAAGAGAAGGTAGATTTTAGCTTTTAGGGCTATATGGAAGAGTGTTGATGATTGTAGAAGTAGAAAGATGCAGTAGTAGTTGTACTGTAAAAGCTTTTTCCCCTTTTTACATAAAAGAAAAAAAAAGACTTCTAATGTTTCCTTTGATAAATACTCTTTTATTTTAATTTTTATTTCCTTTTTTTAGATCAAGGTCAGAAACGCATTTAATAGAGTATGAAGTTTAAAGAAAAGTGGAAGGACAAAAAATAGGAAAATTTACCTAATTCACACTAGATTAGCACTTAAATATAGTCAAAGTATGCAATACTACAAATTTTATCAAATTTTGATGTTATACATATATTTTGAGATATATGAGATTAAAATTAGATATAATTTATTATAGTTACATTATATTCAAATAGATTTGCATGTATATTGAATACATAGCAAATCTTGCTTGCGCCCCTTTCATCTCATTAGTCACTCTCTTATATATCTGATATCTCATATAGATGCGAATATATATCATATGCATACAAATACATATATCTAGTGTGTATATAATGCGATTTACATTTATATGAAATAGATAACTATATCGCTCATCTTCCTTCACATCTTGCTCTCCTCTTTACCTATTTTAATGCATAGTAACAAAAATATTTTTGTTTGAGACTTAAATCAGCTACAAATTAAGTAACTTTAAAAAGTGAATATGAATTGAATAGTAAAGTAAAAACTCGCTATCAGTAATTTTTTTTAAAAAAAAACTAATAAAATTACCACTCCCAAGAGCTCTTGTCTTTGTTTTATTGATGATTCAATTGGTGTTTACCATCTGAGCAAAGATGTAAATTTTTTGATAGCAACATTAGGGGTGTGTTTGATACGAAGGAAAATGTTTTCAATGGAAAATATTTTTTTAGAAAATAAATAGATTTTAGACTTATTTTTTAATGTTTGGCTGGTGAGTAGAAAATATTTTTCAAAAATGATTTTTAGTGTTTGATTTATGAATGAAAAATGTTTTGAGAGACATCACTCTTTTATTTTTACTAGAGAAAATAATTTGTGAAATTGAAAATATTTTTTAAAAATAATTTTTATTTGGAATAGTGATGGGGGTGGGGGTGGACAAGGGAAGGGGTAAGAGTGAAAAAATAAAAAATTGAACTTTATAGTTTTTTAAAAAACAAAATTAATTTTTTGAGGGTTGGAGGTGGGGGATGCCGGGGGGTGGGGGAGGGGTGGGGAGGAGCATAGGAGTTTAAAAATAAAAATTTGAAGTTGAAATATTTTAAAAAAGCAAAATTAATTTTTTGGGAGGGGTTGGGGTTGGGGAGGGGGGGACTGGCCGGTTGTGGGTGGGTGGAGATCAGGGATCGGGTAAAAAAAAATTAAAATTGAATTTTTTTTAAAAAAAAATTATTATTTTTTCTAAAAGAAAATGTAATTTAAATTTGAAAGAGAGTTTTGGAAAATGTTTTTCTTAATTTTTGAAAGAAAGTCATTTTCCTTAATTTTGAAGAAAATAAATTAATTTAAAAAATATTTTTCAAAACTTCTGTTCCTAACTAAATATGAAAAAATTGAAAAACATTTTTAAAAAAATATTTTCCTCCGTACCAAACACTCTCTAAATTTGAACTCTTCTCATCTAACTAGGGCCCAATAGCTAGCAAGTAGCAAGGACATTTTCCATACAAGCCCAGTTTCTGTTGCTACATACATGGCGATTGGTGGGCTATTGAAACCTCAACAATTTAGGCATTAATTATATTTTGTCTCAAATTTTTTATAAATTACAATACTTTTTATTTTTTTTAGAATTTGTGAATGTATTACTTCTTTGCTCGATATTTAATAAAATAATTTATAAATAACATATCAGATATATAAGTTATATATCAGATTATTGATATATAAGTTATATATCAGATAAATAACTATACATTAGATTCAGATCAATTTATATTTAAAATAATTGAAGTAATGTATCAACAATAACATTTATCCTCGTATACATATAAAATTATAATATTTCTAATAATGGCGAATTCAAAACCTTTTTTAGTTAGGAATGCTTAGCTATTTCTAATTTGAAGCTACTAGTAAAATTGGGTGCTCAATATATGTACATTCTTGTATAAATTACCAGATTCCAATATAAATAATAATAGTGGGTCCAAAATGTAATAGGTTCTCAAGCATCCATAAGTTTGAATTGCCATTGATATTTGATAGGGGTAGAATAATGTATTCGAAGGTTAAGAGAGAAAAGGAAATAATATTTTTAAATAATTCAAATGTTAAAGATTTTTATAGATTCTTAAGTCGTATAATTACTTGATTTTTTTGAGCTCTTTGTGGTGAAATTTACATACGTACTTGCATAGCGTTATTAGCGCCAATTTTACAAACTTTTGGTTCTTCATCTTTATACCTTCTAATTTTCTTTCCTTCTCTAACGTATCAATCATTACACAATCTATCAGAATAACTACGATAAAAAAATATTTTTTTACCAATTATTAAATATATGTATTAATAAAAGGTGTTAAAATATGTATTGTTATTAATTAATTGGCGCTAGATTCAATATCATATATGCTTTAGAAAAATTTATAAAAATATTAATAACTGTTAAAATATATATTTAACAATAATTAAACTATAATTTTTAATTATCACCGCTAAAGGTCATCAAACAGAGTGATAATTCTTTACGCTCACATACTAACACGTATAATTATCCCCCTAAAATTTATAACAAAGAACTGGAATTGGCTTTATGACTTAGCAAAGATATTAGGTGAATTAGGGGTGTTAAAAATGAGCTCAAATATAGGTAATTTGCCTGATCTGTTTAAAATTTTAAGGATTGAACTTTAAAATAATTTGAATTGGGTTCAATCTCAATTCATTCAAGCATAAGAGAATTCTCAATTTAACCCAATTCAATCTCCAATTTAAATCTGTTTTAAATTTTTTTATTATGATATCTTCTTATATTTAAGGTATTAATTATTATCTATTTAATATATTTTTTTAGAATTTATCTATCAATTTGTTATTTTTTTAAAAAGAAAATCTTGAACTAAAATTCAAATGTGATTATAAAAATTAAAAGTTAAATATCAATATGTTAAATTATTGAGATTAATCGGGTCAAATTGGGTGGGTCAAGACCCAACCCGTTTTTAGCTCATTTGAGCCCAAAGTAAACTTGGATGAGTCAATATCCAACCCAACTTTTTTTCAACGCATTTTAGTATGGCAACTTTCACATATAGCAAATAAAAAATTCATATTTGTATGCTATAGCAAAGTTTGCATAATTGCATTTCATAGCTAACATAGAAACTGCATAATTCGCTATACATATACAGTTTAAGCAAATTGTATAAAATGAAGTGTATAAAACAAGAAAGAGAAAGACACTTGGGTAGAGAACTGTATAAAAACGAAATGTATAAAACGAATTGTATTATTATAAGTGTATAAAACGATTATATACAATTTGAATTTATATAAAATGAGAAAGAGAGAAAGATAAAAGAGACTTGACAAGGAATATACAGTTGAATCGAATTGTATAAAACGAGAAAGAGAGAAAGACAAAAGAAACTGGGCAGGGGAGTATTTTTATTGTATAATTATAAGTGTAAAGGACGAAAATATATGTATTTGCATGTGTATATACAATTTTCTCACGCTTTATACTAATAGAAACACAATTTATATATTTCGCTTCTGTTTGTATAAATGAGAAAGGCGAGAGTAGCGAGCGAGATCTGGAAGAGGGGAACAAAAATAATGTGTTTATACAATTTTCTCTGCTTTATACAATTAGATTTTTTTTTATACACTTGTGTTTGTATAAAAAATGAGGAAGCGAGCGAGAAATTTGAGGAGAGTGGCGAACGAGATATTTGGGAGAGAGGCGCCTGACAATTTTTTGCAAATGTTTGCTATGAAACACAATTAAATCAGACCTTAGCTACTCCATTTATTTTAGGTTATTAGTTTGCTATTATATACAATTTTCCCTTTTAGTAGGACATTCTCAATTTCTAACTCAATTCGTTTATTTGACACCTGTACATGGATATTTAATTTGGTTGTTGCTAGGCAGCTCTAAACAGTCACATGTGAAATGGATTATGAGAACAGTTTCTTTAATAAATATAATTCCTTTAATTATTGTTTCAAAACACAAGGAAGTAGACAATTATGCATTTGTTAGCTGCGAGTTCATACCAAATATTCTTGGGGATTTAGTTGGGTGAGCGATTTCTTGAGTGGGAGAGCTGTGATCGATTTTCTCATAATCAGAATTCATCAAGTCGAATTTATCTTTTATGATATGTATTTTATAGAATAATGAGAAAGTTACATATTTGACACTATCAAATAATTTTATATTATAAATAATAGTTATCTTCTACTATTATTTTAGTGTACAGACATATATGTAGTATAAAAAAATTCTACAAGACATCAAATCTTACCCCTCATGATATATTAAAGTTTTTTGTATTATTTAAATAATCCGAGTATTCAACTTGAAATCTTAAAAATAAATTATAAAAGGTGAAGTGACTCGAACATCATAAATTCCTTCAGAAATTTGTTATACAACTAATTATGATGACAAATATAATACCTAACACGACGTACCGTGATTGAACAACAATATTTTAAAAAAATAAAATAAATCATAATGAGCTGGTCATTAATTCTTTCGTTAATTTTCCAATATTATTTAGAATTGTTTGAGTCAGCACTTATCCATTACAAGCTGTTCATTTCTAAAACACCAAATAGATTCTTAATTTTAGTAAAAATAAATTAAGTGCATTGACTTTGACTTTGATTGATTTTCTCATGCAAGTGGGGATGCACAAATTCCAATAATTTATTCCAATTGGGAATTCTTAAACAAGGGGGAGAAATCATACGTTTGGTTGGCTATTACCAATTACATTCTGTCTTGGACTAAAAATGTTAAGAAATCTCTACTATATAGAAATGTGCTTTAATTTCTTTTTTACGTATCACAAAGTCTTAAATTTTTTCCCCCTCTTTACTATAAGCTCAGGTCACAATAATTATCAATATGGATAACAAAGAAGACAAATCAGAAATTTCGCGATCATCCATTGAAGAAGTTGATTTACATAAAGCAACAAATTCGGAAGAAGTTAATAACGATCAAGTGATTGTTGATCCACCGAAGATTGTAACAATCAGAAGTGATGAAAATACAGATGCAGAGCAAGTTAAAGACGAAGAAAAAGACAATAATGATGATCCACCAAAGATTGTAACAATCGAAAGTGAGGAGAACAGAGATGCAGAGCAAGTTAAAGACGAAGAAAAAAATAATAGTAATCGAGCTGAGGGAAACAAGAATGAACAAGTTGAAAAAGATAGGATGGGAAGTTCAGAATTAGTAAAGATAAATCAAATTGAAAAAGAGACAAAATGCCGGCCAATAGCATTTCTATTGGGACTTCCATTTGCCTTAATCTCTCTCATCATCGCTTTTATTGGAGGAATTATCTGGATTATCGGGTTTGTCTTTCTATAATCTATTTTTATTTCGTCACTTATTATATATCTGCAGTAACATATAGTTTATCTTATGAATTTTGGCGATAGTTAAACTCATTCAAAACATTGGTCAAAAACTCCTAGCTCCTAGAAGTTTTTAACTATCGGCAGAGGCGGATCTAGAATATGGGGGTGAATTTTCAAAAATTCAATAACTTTCTACTGAACTCTACAATTATATTGAGAAATCTATTAAATATAAAAAAAATATCTATTGGAAACCCAATAACAAAACATTCACTTGGTCCAACGTTGGTGAAGGAACCACTTAAGCTTAGTTGACCTTTTGTACGAGGGTGATTACCCTTGGTCACATATAAATAAGTTCTCTTTTTGTAACTTGTAGGAAAAAACATGAAATGATTTTATGTATTTACTTTTGTTTTTCTTATTAAACACATGGATATGAGTCACGATTACTTTCTTCGTTTAAAAAAGAATCTAGCTTGACTTGGCATAAAGTTCAACAAAATAAAAAAGATTTTTGAATTTTATGGTTCTAATTTAAAGTTTTGTAAAATGTATAAAGTTGTCATTTTATCTTGTGACCTTAAACATGTCAATTAGAAAACTGAAACTAAAATATTGCAAAAAAAAATAATCATTTTTTATGAAACTGACCAAAAAGGAAAGGATGCCATTTTTTTCAAAGAGAGAGAGTATTAATTAGTGTAAGATTAATTTGTGGGAGAATTTATGTCGTGGCCATCCAAGTAAAGGGTTATATTTTTGCACAAAAAGTTGTGAACTGCTAATCAATTTAAGAGTGTTTATTAGTCTGACTTAATCCCAAGTAGCTTAAATTTAATTTATTGTTAGAGAAAGCTACGATGTTAATTAAATGTAAAAGTTAACAAGAATTTTGGTGATGGTGCAGGTTGATTTTGACTTGCATATGCCCCTGTTGCTTTTGTGTGACTGTGTTGGTAGAAATGGCACTTGGTCTGGTGAATGCTCCTTTTCAACTCTTCCACTATATGACTGATAAAATACCTTTCTGATCAATTAATTAAGACCCTTCCATATGGGATTAATTAAAATGAAGATTACTCAGTTTTGTACATAACTAGAAAAAAATGTGTGTTTTATATATTTGTCGTGTCTTCAAAAAAAAATTCTTCTTTTGATGGTTCTTTTTGGTCTCTTCAAAATGTACTACATCCAATAATTTGCTTGGTTAGTTTTGTTCTTAATTTTGATACAAATTTAGATTATTAATGTAAATCTCATGTGTATTTATGTTGTGCTCATAATTATTCAACGTAACTACGTAACTGTGAATTGTGATCTTCTTATAAGAATATGCAGTATTTGAGAATTTATTAGAATGAAATTAATTCGTTCTTAAAAAACTTCTTATCTAATATAGAGTATTTCTGAACTAAAAATAATCTACGTTATCATCTAATTTCATCACTTTCACGTACAAATACGTTCTATTAGAATCTCTAATTTCTAATTCTACGTATTATTCGTAAGCGAAAGTGAATAAATGAAAACGATTCCCCTACGCCCACACACACACACAAAAAAAAAACTAAATGTCACTTTTCACTATTATCCTATAATTATTCCAACCTAGTAAAAATGGAATAAAGTCTCAAAAATCTCTTTGAACTTTAATAAATTCATATATTTTGAACTACCCGAAAAAATTCAATAATTCGCTTAATATAGATTCGGAAGATTACTATCAATAACAAAACACATTAAACTTAGACATAATTAAAAACTTACGGTCATAAATGCATGTAATCTATGACCAATAACATTGCACGCAACCAAACATTTAATTATAGTTTGTAACATAAAAAAAATTGTTTCTAAGCTTAGGTTAGATGTATTATAAATATTAGTATTATATAAAGTCTTGATGAAAATAAGAGAGAACAAAATTTAAAATAAAAATAAAAAATGGCGTTTGGAACATTTTCTATGTTGACATGCATTTCACTATTAATTTTCACATTGATTCCTCAATTACCTTTGGAACAGCGTCAAGTAATGCGCGTATCTTAGCAAATGAATTTTTTAATCCTGACATCACTGATTGTAGCATACTTTTGGACAATTATGCTGCAAAATATCTTGATTCAGCACTTGAGAAATATAATGATGGTCAATCCAATGATATTATAATTGAACAAATTAAAGAAGCACAACATTATATCAAAGCTTGTCAAGAAACAGCTGAAGCAGAGTTTATGCTCACTCAACAACTTGTTGATCTTCAATCACTTGTCAACAAAACTAAGGAACAAGTGATCGACGTATATAGATTTGGGAGCAAATAAAATATTACATCCATGTTGTAGTTATATTTTTATATTAAACACACGTAACCTTTATTATTTTTTGCATCACTGCTTATACATATGAATGTAACATTTGTTAAATATAAAACATAAAAAATAAAAGCGGAAAATAGAGTAACAAACGCATTATATATATAGTAATAATGATAAAAAAGAATTGGCATAAAGTATAATTGGAAGTATGTTTCACCTAGTTAATTGTCTCTCAAAATGTATTATTTTGTCCTCAATCTTCGTGTTTGTTTTCTCAAAACAAATTTCTTTTTTTTTCTGTAATTGTTTCTGTCAAACAATTATTATTTTTTGTTCGTAGCCTTTTGTATGCTCATGAAATGTGAAAGTTTCCATTGATAAAATATGGTGTTCGATGAGATTTTTCAGGTTATTGTTTTATATTAAATAATATTTTCGATTGTCGAGTGATACAATTTGAAAAAAGAAGTGTAATATTCTACCGTCTATATATAAAAATATATTCATACAAACTTAATGTCACTTATAAACTCAAATTACATCAATATGTCATATTTACTCAAAATCATGCAAATTTCATATCCTGCTATGCACAAAAAATTTAATAAAAATACCTTCTCAATGGATTTGACTTTTTTAGACTTTTGGAAATTTCTTAATCCTCTTTCAATATTTGAACTAGCTGTTTTTTCCGTAACATTCTTTTTTTACTTACAAAATCGAAATCGAAGTCTGAATAATTAGCAGACGGAGTGGGGTGTAGATGTGGGTGACGTGCGTTAAGAAATTGATAATTGCAATTGATGATTAACAACTCTACACTTGATTCTCACTCATTAGTTAACAATTGTTTCTCTCATCTATTAATTATAATATACAATTAATTAATTTATAGATTGACGTATACTACTATTATAGAAAAGGCTTGTTTCTGTATGGTTAATGTCTTTTATTTCAAATCTGAGGGTATATTTGTCTTTTCACATAGCTTAGTATTTCTGTGAAGGTGTCGACACATCATTGTTTACGTGTCCCTTCATCTTTACTTATTCCATTGTCGTTGTTCTCAAAAAGTTTTTGTGCTGTTCTTGGCTTATAATTAATTGTTGTTCTCAAAAAGTTTCTGTATGAGCACAATTTTTTTTTTGGTCAAGTTTCCCCACTAAACAACAAGTTTTTCTTTATTGATTTAAACATTTGAGTTTTGGGGGTCATTTTCTTTGAAATTTGTGTTATTTTGCTTCCAAAGATTGAATTTTTGTGTAGTGAAAAACAGAGATGAGTGGAAACCCATGTCCAAAATTCTTTAACTCAATGACCCATTTCAATTTTTTTCAAGAAATTCAAGCGTTTGAAGCCCTATTGAGCCATTGTTAACACTTTTTGGGTTCTTGTTTTTTGTTCTTGGCTTTTACTTATTTATCTTCTTGTTAGATTATAGAACTGTGGATACTACTGGTTCTTACTTGCGTGGGCATTCTTTTTTTGTTACCTGGTTCGGTCTTAATAATTCTTCTTTAGTACTAAAAAATAGTAGTAGTAGAAACAGAAATGATGATAAAGTGGGGTTTCTTGAAAATGATTGTGATATATTTGATGGGAATTGGGTGTGGGATGAGAGTTATCCACTTTATCTATCAGAAGATTGTATGTTTTTGGATGAAGGTTTTTGTTGTTCTGAGAATGGTAGACCTGATAATTTCTATACCAAATGGCGTTGGCAGCCTAAGGATTGCAACTTGCCCAGGTTTGTGTTTCAATCAACTGAATACTTGACATCTTCATATGCGAAAATATAATGAATCTGTAAAAAAAATATCACCAATCTTAATGGTGGCTTACAGATGTTCTTACTTGATAATTGAGCATTACAAGTGTTATATTTCTCTTGTAATAATCTGTGAATATTTATGTAATTGACCTCAATTTAATTAGTATTAGTTGTGGCATGATTTTTTCTTGGCCGTTATTGGGTTGGAATGTAGGGAACTCAAAAATAGGGTAATTAAAAAGAATGGTATTTTCCATGTATAAGAGACAAGAATGCTCCCAACAGGGCTGAGGACAAATTGGACAACTGCCGCACGTTATTACAAAGCTACTGGAAAAGATGGAGAGATTTATTAGATTAAAATTTTGATTGATGTGAAGGGAACTCTGACTTGATATAAGAAGACATGTATAGTTAAATATTCCACTTTGAATCTGAACTAATTTTCCATTATCCGTAGATACTTTTTTTTAAAATATTGTAATGTAGGCAAGATACAACACTATATAGTGCAACATGTGAACGAAATATGTGTGTCTCGCTATGTATACAAGTATTTAGCTTGCAAATATCTTTCAATGTTGGGCCCGTGCTTGCACGGGCCAGGTCTACCTAGTTACTAATACATGTAATTAATATTTTATTACTAGTAATTAAAAAAATAAATTTAAAAACTGTAATAATAATCCTCAGATAGATGTGTGAGGTGATTTGGGTAAATCAATCCCAACAAATAGGTTATAACTCATATAAAATTTTAACTTTTTTATCTATTTTATGATAACTTTCACATAAAGCAAACAAAAAATTTATATTTGTATGCTATAGCAAAGTTTGCATAATTGCGCTCCATAGCAAACATAGAAACTGTATAATTCGTTATACATATACAATTATATAATTCGCTGGCCTAAATTGTATAATTCGCAGGCCTATTTCACTACAATTGTATAATTCGCTATCCTATTTCACTGCAATTGTATAATGCACAATTGTATAATTCGCTGCAATATTTGTATAAAATTTGCTTTGCATACAATTGAATTGAAGTAAAATGTATGTATATTGCATAATTATAAGTGTATAGGAAGAAGATATGTGTTTTTCTCTCGCTTTATACAAAAACAGAAACACAATTTATACACTTCTGTTGTATAAAAAGAGAGAAAATTGTATTTCACTATAATTGTATAATTCGCAATTGTATAATTCGTTAGTCTTTTTCGATGCAATATTTGTATAAATTTGCATTTGTTTACAATTGAATTGAAGTAAAATGTTTGTAAATTGTATAATTAAGTGTATAGCACGAAGATATATGTTTTTCATGTGTATATACAATTTCTCTCGCTTTATACAAAACAGAAACACAATTTATACACTTCTGTGTATAAAGAGAGAGAGGCGAGCAGAGGGAGAATGACGAGCGAGAATGGGTGAGTGGCGGGCGAGATTTTTGGGAGGGAGGTGACTGGCAAACTTTAGCTAACGTTTGCTATGGAGCACAATTAAATCAAATCATAGATACTCCATTTATTTTAGGTTATTAGTTTACTATTATATACAATTATCCTTTTTTATAATTTAATATATCAAAAAATATTTTTTAATTATGAATATATATATATATATATATATAATACATCAAACGAAAAGAGGGATTTGCTCACTATTAATGATAGTATTCCAAAATTTTAATTAAAGATAATTTAGTGAAAATACTTTTACTTTCAAGTGTGAAACAATTTTTTTTCAAAAAGTATGCCTTAAACTAAAAACATCACATCACATTAACCAAAGGAAGTATTGCAGCAACAAAAAGATCGTCATAAATTAATGAACGTGTTTAATGACAAAATACATTGCACTTTTATTGTATGCAACCAATACATTCAACATTACAATTTTGTAACAGAAAAAAAGTTATTTATAAGCTCGTAGTATTAGATATAGTTATATATATCATTAAATACCGCACTTATTGAAACAGCCCAATTAATATAGATATAACATCTCAAAATTAATTAAACACTTCAAAAAAATCATATATATATATAAACATAAACTTCTTACAATCAAATAAAAATAATAATAATTAAAAAAAAATTCTTACAATCTAACAAAGAGAAAAAAGAAAAAGAGATTCACAAAATAATGGCAGTATCTCTATTTGGTACAACTTCCATGGTTACATTCATATCAGTATTGATTTTCTCATTTATTCCGAAATTACCCTTGGCTAACGATGATATCGTATCGTCTCTTGAATCGGCGATAGGTAGTATCGGAAGTATAAAACAATATTTAGCAATTGATGAGGTTATATATTGTGAATTTAGATTTGGCGATGCCGAAAGAAATCTTAAACTAGCAATTACGAATTATCAAAACGGTCAATTCAAAGATGTTATCAAACAAATTGATGAAGCTCTAAATAGTATCAAAAGTTGTCAAAATACATCTGATGCACAGAGTTATATTGACCGAAGTGTAGCACAAGCTATGGATAATGTTGTATTACTGATCAACAAAATTAAGAAACAAATATTGGAATCAGCTTTGAGCCCACAAATATATCATTGATTTACTATATACGTATTGAAATTTGGAAATGCTTGTACCAAAAAAAAAAAGATGGATAAATTTTTATGCGGATTTATTATTAAGCTTCGTATGCATGAAACTTTTAAGATTTATGATGAATGGCATATACTTTGTAAGGGATCATTGTAACTAATTCATATAATCATAAAAAGACCAAAGATTCTACTCAAATGTTGATCATTTTTTGACATTTTAAAAACAGATCACACAAGGGACATAATTGACATTTTTTAATTTTCAAAATATTAATTAGTTAAAACTTTGATTATGACAATACGTCTAATTTTCGAGACAGTGACTAAAGTTTCATAATTGGGCCAAAAAAAAAAAACACATACTTTTAAGGTAGTATTACCATTCTTCCCTTATAAATTTATAATTAAAAAAATCTCTTAAATTGATAAAATAATATAAGCGTTGATACATTAATTTGATGCGCGAGATACATTAGTCGTTAAGTAAGATACATTACATTTATACATAATGCACTAATCTAATGTACATTTTATACATGATACACTAATATGATACTCGAGAAATATTAATCTGATGCGCGAGATACATTAATTTGATGCGCTAACACATTAATCTGATGCGTAAAAATGAAGAATTTTAGATAACTTAAAACTAATTGGGGATAATAATAATAAGAAAATTTAAAGGCGAAATTTTGTCATTTATCAAAAAAAATTAAAATTGGTCTGAAAAAAATCAATTTAGGTAAGAATTCCATTATTTTCCTAATAATTGCATGCTTATGGGCTGAGATTGTTTGCCCAATAGTTTGAGTCCAATTAGCATGATATTGGAGACAAAATGGCATAACATAACACTTCATAGATCAAATTAGCAATAAATAGTCTATTTTTATTTATTTAGTATTGAATAATTATTATTTTTTTGAAAAAATTATATATTTTTTCTCAAACACGTTCTCACCAATTATTGTTTTATCAATCCTATTTTACTTTTTTTTTATTTGTCAACAATTTTAAAATAAAATTCTTTTTTATCTCATTTTTCTCTTTACAGAATCCTTTTCATACTTCTATACGTAATTCTCTTCCTAATTTCAACTTTTCTCATTAATTCAAACTGTTAATGAAGATCAGATTTAACAATATGTTTTCATGGATACTTCTAAAACTCATCTTTATATATAATTTTGTTCTTGTCAAATTAATTGTTGAATTTCATGACTTGTAGAATTGAAACATTTTTAAATTTGTTTTTGCCAATTAAATTACTCAACCTTTTTTTTTTTTTTGTTTCTAAAATTCATTTCTTATGTAAATTTACTTTCTTTCTAATTTTCTGTATTTCTCCTAAATTTATTATGTCTATGCAAATCAGATATAACTGAATGTTTATTGATTGATCCTTCAAATAATTTTTCTACTAGATAATTATGTAGCATTTATTGTTCCATTAATTTTGAAATTTCGTCATTTGTGGAATTAAAATTTTTAAAACTTTTTTTTGATAAAAATTCAGGTAGTAGTTTTATGAAATTTTTGTTCTCAATTTCACGGGTAAGAAAGATCTTCGTAAAAAATCAAAATGATGATTTTATTGAATACAACCTAATGAATACTAATAAATTTTAATCTCAATTTAATTAAAGTATCTTAGTTTATTATGTGAATATAAATCACTGAATACACGATAAATATGAACTAATGTATACATGGTGCAGTTACTGTATACATAAACAAAATCACATGTACAATTAATGAATAAAATTTATATATGTGTCAGATTAATCTCATTCTTGTATTTATTATAGTAATAACTAATACGTATAATTGATAGTAATATTCTTATGTATACAATATAAAATTTATGTATACATGCTACAATTACTGTATACATCAATAAAATCTACACGTTTATTTTTATGAATATTTTTTTGTGTATACGTATTCTTTTTTATGTACACATTATATAATCGCAACTTTCATCATTGTAAAATTTATGCATATATATTATTACAGTTTTTTTAAAAAATGTCATTTAATAGTATTTAATTAATTATTATCGATTATGTGATAATTAATACATGATAGATCATTAATAATGAATTTTCTTACCTTAAAAGTAGTCACTATCTTTTAATAAGTTGTTTAAAAAATTTTAAAAAACTCATTCCTTAAACGTTTGTGTAACCTTTTTTTAATAGGTTAACTAATAAATATATATATTGCACTTCTTAAAAGTAGGAATTAATTTTCTAATAAACTAATTATTGTTGTTTGGTAAAAAAATAATAATTCATAAAATTGCAATCAAATATATCTTTATGTTTGTGTAAATTGTGTTACTATTTTTTCTCACAATTAAATAAAGTTGAGTTTGAGAATTCAAACAAATTGAAAAGTTAACTTCCTTAACTATAATAGTTAAAAACAACGAGAAAAAATAATTTCACATCTCCTTAATTAATGGAGATTTGTTCCACATAATTAAAGAGAAAAAAAACTATAAAAAGTTGATTTTATTTTGGGAAAATTGTATATATAATAACAAACTAATAACCTAAAATAAATGGAGTAGCTAGGGTTTACTTTAATTGTGCTCCATAGCAAACGTGTTAGCCAAAAAATTTCAGGCGCCTCTCTCCCAAAAATCTCGCTCGCCACTCTCCCATTCTCGCTCGCCACTCTCCCTCTGCTCGCCTCTCTCGCTTTATACACAGAAGTGTATAAATTATGTTTCTGTTTTGTATAAAGCGAGATAAAATTGTATATACACTTGCAAAAACATATATCTTCGTGTTATACACTTAATTATACAATTTACAAATATTTTACTTCAATTCAATTGTAGACAAATGCAAATTTTATACAAATATTGTAGAGAAAAAGACCAACGAATTATACAATTGCAGTGAAATATTTCTCTAGCTTTATACAACAGAAGTGTATATATTGTGTTTCTGTTTTTGTATAAAGCGAGAGCAAAACATATATATTCTTGCTATACACTTATAATTATGCAATATACATACATTTTAATTCGATTTAATTGTATGCAAAGCAAATTTTATTAAAAAAATTGCAGCGAAATAGGCAACGAATTATACAATTGTGCATTATACAATTGCAGTGAAATAGGATAACGAATTATACAATTGCAGCGAAATAGGCCAGCGAATTATACAATTTAGGCCAACGAATTATACAATTGTATATGTATAGCGAATTATACAGTTTTATGTTTGCTATGGAGCGCAATTATGCAAACTTTGCTATAACATACAAATATAATTTTTTTGTTTGTTATATGTGAAAGTTGCCCCTTTTACTTTTTTTAGGCTAATGCGTGCTAATTTTATTTCTGACTATTAATTGCTAATTATTATTTTGCTATATATTGTCAATTATATATAATGGTCGTATGTTTGTGTCAATTCCTTGATGTTGGAACTATGTTTGGGCCTTGTATGGCCTGACCCACCGGGAAACAGTGAGAACTGTGAACCCCATTTCATTCGGTGGTTATTTAGCAATTTTTTGTTGTATATAATACCAATTACCATCTCATTTTATGACTTCTTTTAAAATTTTATATATTTAGAGGTTAATTGTATTATATTTTAAAATTTTTATCGATTAAGAAAAAATTGAATTTTTATTTATTTTTGAATAGATTTTTGGAGTATTAGACATATTGTAAATAATACATTACTCAATGAAAGTGATATATCTCATAGGAGGAATTTTTATAATTTTTAAATGGCATGAAATATAAAACGGAGGAAGTATGAAAAAAAGGTTTTGCTTTTTGTAGTATTCTCTTCATTACATTCTTATTATTCTTTTAACTTTGTTCATTTATTTTTATCCTTCTTTTGTGATCCGATCTCATTTACATTTTTCTTGTTTACCTCACCTTACATTATCAAGAAAATTAGTAGTACTTTCACTTACTTTTTCAATATTATTCAAATCTTTAATCTAATTGATTGATGTTACAAATGTTTAATTACTATAGCTAATTTATTTATATTAAGGTAATTTTAACATATGAAATCATTCAAAATACATAAAATATAGGTCACATGCACAACATATGAAAATTAGCAAGGTCGTTACGCGCTTACACACCAAAATATAAGCCACATGCAAACTAAATTCAATACCGGCTAAATTACACTTAATTATATATCATTTCAAACCAAAATTATCCCCCCCCCCCCGCCCCAAGCCATGTACTTCAATTAGGAGACACATTTTATAACGTAAGAAGTTATTAATACATCTATAAGCTAAGGTTAGATGAATATGTATTATTAAATGTCGCATTTATTCAAGCTCTCATCAATAAAATATAAACAAGAATTATAAATAAATACAACCTTCTAATGAATGCATGCAGTTAATTAATTATGACTTCATGCTATAAAAGAAAGTAAAAGAAAACTATTGATATATCAAATCAAATCTAACAAAAATAATGGCACGTACCACTTATTATTCCCTACTATGCATTTTTCTAATAGTAGTATTTATTCCAGAAATATGTTTGGGTGATGATAATCTTGAAAAAACTCTTCTATTGGCCGATGAAGCAGCTCATAAGACTTTATTCGCAGAAGATTACGTAGAGTGTGCCATTCACTTGCTGTATGAAGTTTCTCAAGATATTAAATTGGCACTTAAAAATTATCATGAAGGTCAAATTAAACAAGTTATTAATCAGATTGATGATGCCTTATATGAGATCAAATCTTGTTCAGATTATTTACTTTCTACGCCATTCATGTTTGGAGGTCCAGAAGATATAGCCAAACTTGAACAACTTCTTGAAGAAAGTAAGAAACAAGCTTTCTCAATATTAAGCAAAGGATTGGGACCTGCTTTGAGCCCAGCTTAGCTACTTTCTTTATCTTAATATTTTTCTTCTTTTTATTATTAACAAAGTATTGTCGTTAAAAAAATAAATAAATCTATTTATATATATACTAAGGAGCTGCGCATACACATATGTCGAATTACGCTATTCATGATAATTTGTTGCGTTAATTATTAGTGTTTCCTGATTTAATTAGGAGAAATGTTATAATTGAGAAAAAAGTGAAATGAAGAATAATATTTGTCTTATTTGTAGATTTTGAAATATGCTGGAATATAATTTAACTTAGTTCTTTGTTTCATTACATAAGGTTACTTAAAATTTTAGTTTTCCTAATTGAATTGTAATTGATGCTACTACATCAATTAACTCATTTAAGACCATTTATGCATTAATGTAGTAAGATTAATCAATCAAAAGAAGGAATATCTACGATTTTTAAATACTTAATTAGTACATGTAAAATATACACTCAAAGGCCTGTCAAGAGCCAAAATTGTTTATTTTTTCCTTCATTTTTTTGGCCTATTCGGATCGATTTATTTTTATTGTTTTAAAGTTAACAATCACTTTTAAACATTTTTAAAGTGCTCGATAATTTTAAAAAAAATATTTATAAATATTTAATTTTAAATTACGATAAAAATAAGTTAAAAATCAAACTTCAACCCAAATACGATCTGTTAGACTTGAAATGAAGAGCCTGTTGTAATTGAGGCATGGGTCAAAGCCCTGTACCAAACATTCAACAAGTCGTCCAAGTTGAATAATTAAGCACTTGTTTTATTATTAAAACCAAGACCGCCTTTGTTTAGTAAAGCCAGCGATCTTACTATATTCTCCATTTTCAAACCCAAAGAAATATAAATAGTTTATTTTATTCAATCAAAATATGTATACGCAAAAAAAAAAAGAATCGTTTAAAAAATCCATCAATATAGTAGTAATTTTTTATTCTAAATAAAAACCTTACTATACAATTTTTTCAGTGGAAGTGTACACTGTACAGTTAGCAGTTTTTCTCTTGCCCACTGTCTTCAAAACCATTACCCTGATGATCATAAACAACTCAACTATATATAAACACCCTTAATCACAATTTACAATCATCTTCAAAACTCATAATTCTAAATCAATTTTCTGCTACAAAATCACCAAAAGACAAAATTATTCAGAAATGGAAGGTAACAATGCAATCGGTTCCACGGCTCAGTCAGCTTCAGTTCCAGCGAGCTCTCCGTGTGGAGCTGGAACTCTGGGTCGGCACTTGGCTCGTCGGCTAGTACAAATCGGTGTGAAGGATGTGTTTTCGGTTCCCGGCGACTTCAACTTGACGTTGCTCGATCATCTGATTGCCGAGCCGGAGCTAAATTTGATCGGCTGCTGTAACGAACTAAACGCTGGGTACGCCGCCGACGGGTACGCACGTGCGAAAGGGGTGGGAGTATGTGTAGTGACGTTCACTGTAGGGGGACTAAGTGTGCTTAATGCTATTGCTGGGGCATACAGTGAGAATTTGCCTGTGATTTGTATTGTTGGTGGGCCGAATTCGAATGACTATGGTACGAACAGAATTTTGCATCATACTATTGGCCTACCAGATTTTAGCCAGGAACTTAGATGCTTTCAAACTGTTACTTGTTCTCAGGTATTTCCTGTATTTGCTCGTTTTACTACTGTATCTTTGTGCTGCAATTCTGCAACAATTGATCTTACTTCATTCATCACATATATTGTGTGTGTAATTCTTGATTAGAGAATAACTACTAGTTTAGTTCTTCCACATTGATTTAGGTAATTGCGCTGGACTAAATTGTATGTGTTATTTGGAGATGTTCAGTGAAAGTGATCAAGTTGGTATAATGTAACAGGCAGTGGTGAATAACTTGGATGATGCACATGAATTGATTGATACTGCAATTTCAACTGCTCTAAAGGAGAGCAAGCCAGTTTACATTAGCATAGGTTGTAATTTGCCTGGGATCCCTCACCCAACATTTGCTAGAGAACCTGTTCCATTCTATCTTGCTCCAAAGTATGTTCTTCCCTGTTCGTATATTTACATATATTTTCCATTTCCCGAATCCACCGTGATTCTTTTAACCATTTTAGTGGAAGGATATATGGTACATTAGGATTTTATCTTAGAGGGAAATGCATTTGCAAATTGCAGGGTCAGCAATCAACTAGGATTAGAAGCAGCTGTTGAAGCAGCAGCAGAGTTCTTGAACAAGTCTGTGAAACCGGTTATTGTGGGAGGTCCCAAAGTAAGAGTGGGAAAAGCACAAAAGGCCTTTGTGGAACTTGCTGATGCCTGTGGCTATCCGTTGGCAGTAATGCCATCTGGTAAGGGACTGGTGCCAGAGCACCACCCTAGTTTCATTGGGACATACTGGGGAGCAGTGAGTTCTAGTTTTTGTGGGGAGATTGTTGAATCAGCGGATGCTTATGTCTTTGTCGGCCCCATATTCAATGACTACAGCTCTGTTGGATACTCATTGCTGATTAAAAAGGAGAAGTTGATTGTTGTTGAACCTCATCGTGTGACTATTGGAAATGGCCCCTCCTTTGGTTGGGTTTTCATGACTGATTTCTTAAGTGCATTGGCCAAAAAGCTGAAGAAGAATTCCACTGCTTTGGAAAATCACCATCGTATTTATGTCCCTCCGGGTGTTGCCTTGAAACGCGAGAAGGATGAACTTCTTCGAGTCAATATACTCTTCAAGCACATTCAGGTAAATATGAGTTGTGATTAACACAGAACACATTGTAAGAAAGAATTGAGAATTACATGACACTTGATAGAACAGAATAAAAAGAGGAATTCTTACAGTCCCTAAAAGTTTTAATTTGTTCACTTTACTTTATCCTTCACAGGAAATGCTAAGCGGTAACACTGCAGTGATTGCTGAGACCGGGGACTCATGGTTCAATTGTCAGAAGCTAAATCTTCCAGAAAATTGCGGGTAAGCTTGACTCTAACTTTATTCTAAACCCTGCTTATGAGGAGTAGAATCAAAAGTATTAATGGAAGAACAACACAACTTGACAACATATCATTCTCAATAACAGTTCATGAAGTCTGATTGTAGCTATATTAAGATGAAGTTCTATTCAAATACTTGCAGGTTTGAATTCCAGATGCAGTATGGATCCATTGGCTGGTCAGTCGGTGCTACTCTCGGTTATGCTCAGGCTGCTAAAGATAAACGTATCATTGCCTGCATTGGTGATGGAAGCTTCCAGGTCAGTTGCTCATATTGGTTGTGAACTTATGATCATACTCTCAACTGTCATCATTTTTTGCTGTTCAAGACTCATTAGCATACTAGTTTTTCTTAAAGTGAATTATGAGAAACATAATTGATAAAGCTAAAACTCTTTTTGGTAACATAGGTTACTGCTCAGGATATATCAACCATGATAAGATGTGCACAAAAGAATATTATATTTCTCATCAACAACGGAGGTTATACCATTGAAGTAGAGATTCATGATGGCCCATATAACGTGATTAAGAATTGGGACTACACTGGTCTTGTGAATGCTATCCATAATGGCGAAGGCAAATGTTGGACTGCAAAGGTCAGTATTTAGGACACAGTGTAACATTTTCTCCTACTGTTCAATTACATGCACCTATACAGAAATTGATGAGATATATCCTTGCAGGTAAAGACAGAGGAGGACCTAACTGAGGCTATAGCAACAGCGACAAGCACATACAAGGACTCCTTGTGTTTCATTGAAGTCTTTGTGCACAAGGATGATACTAGCAAAGAGCTTTTGGAATGGGGATCGCGTGTTTCTGCAGCTAATAGCCGTCCTCCTAATCCTCAGTAGCGATCTATCGTTCTCCAAAATAAGATACCAGGAAAAGGCTTAAGAATTTGAATGTTTTTCCTTAGTTAATAGTTATGTCCTGCTTTTGTATTCTATAACTTAGAAGTGTCATCGTCCATAAAATGTACCACACGTCTCTATTATCAATAATAATATTGTTGATCACTTTTCATTTCTCACGTGGCCACATGAATGAAAAGTTTTTCTTTTCTATCACCCATGATTGCTGAATGGAAAGACACACAATGAAACCCCACGGGGTCACTATATATGTCACAAGTTAATCGAACATAGATTAAACCTGCTGACACTGTTGCATTTCTTATGGTTGTTAATGCATATAACTTAAATCTATTAGTTATATAGTATGAATAATTAATGACTTCCTCACTTTATGCTGTTATATTTCCCTAATTATGTTTCCAATGCCATATGGATAACACCTCTTAAGAGCTTCGACTTTTTGTTCCTTTTACAACTCGAATCTAAAATTGGAACAAGTGAATGTACTAATTATGTTTTATGAAAGGGACTTGTATAAGAATTGGCATCTAAATGAGGCTGACAATTGGGAATTGAATGCATCCAAATGATAACACAAATTTGATTGAAACAGATGAGTAGGAGGGCAGTACTGTGAGATGCTTTTAATTGAATGCGTTTGCTGCCAATAGAACTGACAAAGTATCAGTAGAGTAGCATTAACAGTCTAGACTTTTATGAATATGACACTGATGATGTACCTAAGTTACAATCACTGCTTCTAGATCCTGCGTGCTAACTGAAAATAGCCAAATCTTTGAGAAAAACCCAACTTTCTTAAATCCCTTTAATTTGATTCTTTGATAGCTACAACACCAAATATACATGACACCATTTTTCGTAATTCGCATCTTGGTCTTTCTTTCATTAATTCAAAGTATCTTCTTCCTCTTGCCCTTAGCTCTATCTAAACTATTCATCTAGTCGTTTGGTTGGAGGGATTAGGTGGGTTATATCGATTTAAAATTTGAGACTAAATTTATACTATATTATATTTGGTTGAAAGTATTAATCAGGTGGATTACTTATCTCATTGTATATATGAGATAAGTTTTGAAGGTTATCGTCCTAATTTTAATCGCAATAATATAACTTTTTAATGAAGAGCTGATCATCCAATTAAGGCAAAATTACAAGAATGATAATTTGACAGAAGCTTAAAAATAATAACCTAAGAAATTCTACATTACATCCACTCAACATAGGTTTCAGCTTCTGAGAGAAGTGAAGAAGATTCTGAAAAGAAATGCTAGCTTTGAATCTTGATAACCCAGAGGCAGTGGGTCAAGAAGCAGTAAAAAATGTAGCCTGCTCCTCTTCCCCTTGAATTCTTGAAGCACTAGAAATTATTCCTGAGAAACCATCGTTGGAAAATCCATATGAAAGGGTCTCAAGTTGTGTGCTTAATGGATCACTCATTAGAGGGAAGAAACTGGACTGAAGGGGTTCCCTGTGAGAAAACACCTGATTTTGACTTAAAACTGATGGGAAATGATTAACTGAAGTGGTGGTGAAGAAGCTGCCTTGATGATGATTACCAGAGGATAGGATTGTGTCATCTTGTAAAGACTGGAAATTGAGAAAATGCCCATGTGGGTGGCTCTGGAGATGACTTAAAAATGGAATCTTGAAACCATCAGATGATGGAAACAAGTTTGGGATGTCATAATTCACCTCTTGCTGGTTGTCTTGAACTCCACATTCAGAATTGGGAACACCTCTGTTTTCTTGGCTAAATTTTGGACTCTGTTCTTGATCAAATGAATACTGAATTTTTTTGGGATTTAGTTTAGTAGAGTGAAAATTATTAGGGAACTCACCAAGAGCATCAATTGCAGCTTTAGCTTCTTTAATCAGCCAATCAATAGCCTTACTTGGACGGTCATACCCAAGCCTATCTTGCACATCATAGAACTGAATTGCAGTGTTTGGTGAAAGCCTAACTCGTCGATCCTTCGGACCTTTTGCAGTTGAAACCTTACTGTGTCTGTCTTTCCTTCCTGTGGCTCGAATAATTCGGCCTCCATGGCCTTCAATAACATCTGTTTTAGCTCTCTTTGGCTTCATTCTTCTTGTCCCTTTGTTCAATTCTTGTTCACTTACTGTGAAATTAGCCCATTTTTCTGGCTTTTTGCAGAGTGACTGTGGCATCTGCTGGTTTTGGTAGTGACTTTGAAGGTTTCCAATGTCATTTTCTTGAAAAACTTCCTCTTCCTCCTCCTCTTCTTCTTCTGATCCATCTTCTTCATCTGATACTTGAAACTGATGATTCATTGGAGGATTCAGATTGGAAGTAATCTATTCTCTCTTCCACCTTTTATCTTTTTAGTGTTGGAAACTTGGCAAATGGCAATGGCAATGACAGCTTTAATAATAAAGTCACTGCCACTTTGGGCCCTTAAATTTTAGCTTTACATAAGCTAATTGTAAGGTTGTAAGTTGTAACTTCTAAGTAGTAAGTCCAAAAGGTTTGATGCAAAATATCATGGAAATTTAACAGGCTTTCGTTGCGAATTGGATTTAGTAGAGTCCAAAATAGGTACCAGAAATCGGGTGGGAATCAAAATTTTTTGTAAAGAATGTGAGCAAAAGCAAGTACAAATACACAAGTATAGTAGAGCATATAAGACTTTCAGGTGTGTGCCCCAGTTTGGTTAAATTTATGTCACCATCATTTATGTAGATAAAATTATACATAACAACAAAAATATTGAGCAAATGAAAATGAAGAGAGACCATTTTACCTTCATGCATCTGGGCCCTAGAGGAAAAAAAATAAAAAAATAACACTAGTACATTTGGGACATTTCTCACTCATAATTAAACAAATGACTTTAACTTAAAAGAGTTTAAAATTAATGGGGTAAAGACTAAAGTAATGTTTATCTTTTTGTATATAAAGGTTGCACCTTTAGTTAAAAACATTTACTATTATTTACCCTTCATCATTTACAACATTCCCTATTGGGCTATTTACATCGTGTGAAATATCACTATAATGTGTCGATTTCCATGTGAATATTGTTCTAACATTCATGTTCATTAGAACTCATTCTGTCAAGAACTTACATATGTAAAAAAATAAAGCAAATATAAATAGAGTTAATTAAACATATATTACAAAAATCATACTTTAACTCAGAGATCGTGTTATATATATCTGAATATGAATAAACCATCCCCCAATTTGGTTTTTTAAAAAAGGATCCAAGGAATCCTTCTCAACAAGTATACAACTATACCTATTCTTTAATTTTCTGTCTTGTGAGTTGTGCCTACTTTTTTCTCGTATCCATCAGATGTACGGAGCTCACATTAGAGCTCCATCTAAATTTAAATGGGAAAATTGTATATAATGATAAATTAATAAATTAAATTAAATGTTATAACCACACCTTGGTTTAATTGTACCCTGTAGCAAACTATTTGCCAGCCTCTCTCCCTCAAACTCTCGCTCGCAACTCTCCCTCTCTCGCTCGCTCCCTCTCGCTTTTATGCAAACACAAATGTATAAAATGCTTTTGTGTTTATATAAATCGAGACAAAATTGTATATATACATATTTCTATCCCCTTCACCCAGATCTCGCCTCTATCGCTTATACAAACAGAAACGACATGTATAAAATTGTGTTTCTGTTTGTATAAAGCAAGAGAAAATTGTATATACACATGCAAATACATATATTTTCGTCCTATACACTTATAATTATACAATACAAATATTTCCCTGTCCAATTTTCTTTTATCTTTCTCTCTTTCTCGTTTTATACATACATAAATTATACAATTGATTTGTATACAACTGCTTTCTTTTGTATATGTATAGCAAATTATACTATTGGTTTCTTTTTATATGTATAGCGAATTATACTATTGGTTTCTTTGTATATGTATAGCGAATTATACAACTTTTTTTTTATATATGTATAGAGAAATATACATATTTATGTCTGTTATGCAGCAATAATGCAAAATTTATAGCATACAGATATGCTTTTGTATTTGCTATATGTGAAAGTTGTTCAATTTAAATTACGTTCCGCAGGATCCATTCGAAATTGCACGCTTCCAACAGGATTTCTCTCGGCCTAATAATTGATGTCCAATGTCCCAACAAGGTAAAAAACCAACTCATTTTACTCTTTGGGATTCACATCGATCTCACTTTTTCTTATGACATTCATACAGCCCCTCCGTACAAAAAGTTATTACTGCTGTTGTTTACTTACTTTATTAACCTGCTCGATCGCCAGAAAATACTTGATCGAAATTAATTAATTACCAAGATTAAAGCATCCATCTTTACAGTAGTAAATCCATGAGAGTAGGTTACTGAATTGAAATTCTGAAAATGAATGTGACCCTCTATCCCTGCTTTATTTCTTGATGTTTTGCATGTCGTGGTAGAGTCAAAACTTTTTTTTTTTTTGAGTTGAATAATATCGCAATTAGAAATTAAACCTACAATATGAAGTAATTTTTTTGGTACCCTTTATTACTTTACATAAAGTTTCTTCTTCTGTATGATAATTTTCTTTTATTTATATGGAATTTTTAACCAAACTAAGTCATTATATAAAACAATTTACCAAAGTAATATATTTTTCTAAAATTTTACAAAATTAGTATAAATGTATTTCACGGTAACGTTTTAGGGTATATTTTATTTTTAAAAAACTAACAGCATTAGGTTGATATACGTTACTGTAAGTAACGTTTTACTTTTAAAACGATATTTTCAGTAACGTTTTACTCCTAAAACATTACTGTGAGTAACGTTTTAGGAGTAAAATGTTACTTACAGTAACGTATATCAATCTGACGCCATCAACTTTTAAAAAATAATATATATCTTAAAACGTTACTATGGAATACGTTTATACTAGTTTTGTAAAATTTTAGAAAAACATATTATTTTGGTGAATGAATTTATATAATGACTTAGTTTGGTTAAAACCTCATTTATATGTGTAGCATACTTTAACCTCTTTTGTACTAATATCGTAGTTATTAGAAAAATACGCAAGTACTATGGGCCTATTTGCTTCAATTCAATTTGTACAATGGTTCTGTTGTGGTAATACTGCTCTATGGCTTTACTTTATAAAATATCCTAAATTAGATTGTACTTTCTCCTTGGAAATAACATATTTTTCGTTTTAGTTTGTTTTTAAAAAATATATTCTTATATTTAATATAATTTTAATTTAGAATCACAATCGTTTTTATATGTTCAAAATTATAAGATTATTATTTTTTAGTAAATTTGACATAATTTTAGTTTAAAATTACAATTTTTACAAAATTAAAAAATCTTATATTTTTTCTGTAAATTTCATATTAAATTAAAGTAGTTCATTATTTTTAAAACGAAGAAAGCATGTGGTCGATCCGTTTAATTTGAGGGCCCTCCTGGGGTCAAGGAGCAATCACAAATTGCATGCGTGCATGTGCATGGTCTTTTCTTACCAACTGTAGTACTATATATTATATCACGTGAATCCCTTCAGATCCTCCCTTTTCATGCTCCTAATTTTATCATTCACTACTCTACCATGTGATGAATACCTTTTTCTCCTTTTCCCTTTTTTTTGGTTTTTTTTTTTCCATTTTAAAGAGTTCAATTTTTTAAATAGTCATTCAAATGATAGGTATTATTTAAAAAAAAGTCATTTATTTTATTGAAGATAATTGAAAGCAAGAATATATGTGTTTTTATAAGATAATAAAATAACTATTAATTGTGTGTTTATCAGAAATCCAAAGGCATTTTAAGTTGAGGCATATAGCTTGTATGTATAATGATTGATAACCAATGTATATTTGTAAAGGAAATAATTGAATAGGGTACCACTAACCCCTTGTTAGTTGGTTGATTAATTTTGATATATAAAAAAAACTGTTCGAAAAATTTATTTGTGATATTAACATGTAAAACTGTTAAAGAATGATAAAAAGACACTTAATGAAATGAGTGCATTCCATATAAAATTTGGACAAGTTTTCTCTTTTTAAGCTAGCTTGAAAATAATAATTATAAGGCTAGTAGAGCTAAAATAAGTAATCTTAAATTTTTTTTACAATCTCTTTACCATTAAACTAAATCTTCAACTTGTATTATTAAGTGTTAATACTTACATAAATCTTTATTAAATTAGAATTTGACCTTTATATATATATCAACAGATGTGCATTGGTATTTGGTTTGATAGTACTCCTTGAGCAAGGTGGCTCCGCCCCCGATGGTACTCACGTTTCATAAGAATACAAAGATAATTTGGAGGCTTTGAAAATAAAATGAATTTTCCCTATGAGAAGAAATAAGAAATTATCTAAATTGTCGGTACTTCAATTAATCTGTAATCATCATATAAAAATAATACTTAGCTTAATTAGTCACAAATTACGCTTTTATAAATTTAGTTTTCTCTAATCTAATCCATGATTTCCTAAATAATTCTTTTGTTACGGCCAATAAATAACTATAGTCAGCCTATAAGCTGAAAAGGGTCTAAATAAAACTAAAAGAAAAGCTGCATAATTGACTTCAATTAGTTGAACATTCATTAAGATATTTTATATAGCTACTGTTACGTCTAAATTATTGCCCCTATTCCTTTTAATAACGAGTACTTAGTTATTTTTATCTACTTTTTCCCCTCCACCACGTGATCTATATACATCTATGTCTCAAAATGGTCAAATCAATAAATACTAAGAGTGTGTTTGGTATGAAGGAAAACATTTTATGGAAAATGTTTTCCAATTTTCTCATGTTTGGTTGGGACAAAAGTTTTGGAAAATGTTTTCCAAATCAACTCATTTTCCTCAAAATTAAGGAAAATGACTTCCCTTCAAAAATTAAGAAAAACATTTTCCAAAGCTCTCCTCTAATTTCAAATTACATTTTTTTTGGGAAAACAAACATTAATTTTTTTAAAAAATTATTTTCAATTTCAAAATTTAATTTTTTCACCCGATCTCTGACCACCCTCCCCCCTCCCCCCTCCCCCAACACCACCCCCTCCCCAAAAAATTAATTTTTCTTTTTAATAATATTTTCAACTCCAAATTTTTATTTTTAAGCTCCTACCTCCCCCCTGGCCAGCCCACTACCCACCCCTATCAGCCCCTCACCCCCACCACCAACCCCCCAAAAAAATTAATTTTATTTTTTAAAAATACTATCAACTTCATTTTCGGAAAATATTTTCTACTCACCACCAACCAAACATGAGAAAATAAGTCCAAAATCTACTTGTTTTCCAAGAAAACATTTTCTAGGAAAACATTTTCCATGGAAAACATTTTCCTTCATACCAAACACACCCTAAGATAATGTTTTTTTATAGGATATTTGGGGTGTTCACGATTTGGATAAAAATCAATCAATTAAAAAAAAATAAACTAAATTGATAAAAATAAACCAATTTTATTTGGATTTAGTCTGATTTGGTTTTAGATTTTTGAAAATTGATAATATTTGAATTGATTATAGTTTTATTCGAAAAGATCAAAAAAATAATCGAACATAATTGATAAATTATATACATATATTTTATTATAAATATTTAATATATTATTTTATAAACAATTTTAAAGATCTTATTTATATTTTCATCAAAATTTCTTTATGACTTACTTGTAGAAAGCAAAAACATGAAATGTTAAAACATTTATTTTATTGGTTTCATGTATATGAGTGTCTATGACAATTTGTTTGTTGGACTGAAAATGTTAATGTCTCTTCCTTCTACACAAAATATTTGATTTTAAAGCTTTATTCATAGTAAATTCAGTTATCGAAAGTTCAATAATTTCAGTCATTCTAACTTTGTTTTGTATTGACTGGAATCTTGTCACTTTTTTTTACATTTAGAATGAATTGTTTCTTTTATTTTTGTTTATGGTTAAAAATCGAATAACCGAACCAAATCAAGTCAATAACCACCAAAACGATATATCTATATAATATTTGGTTTTGATAATTATATAATCAATCAAGTTGATTTAATTTTGATTTTGACCAATAATCGGTTCAAATCGACCCATGAACACCCCTACACACTTATCACTTAATTTTGGTTAAGACTATTTTTTCACTATTAAATTAAATTGTTTGATTTAGCGCATAAATAATCATCAGTAATATATATATATATATATAATAACTTTCTCTGCATTAACTTTAGGCCAAACTATATAGTATATATTTCATATATAGCGGAGATAATGATGGTTTTAATGAATTAGGAATAGGATGTAACAGAGGAAATATCTCAACATACATAGTGCCTCATCACATATAGACTAATAGTTATTAGTAGTCATATAAAAAGTGTCTCCGTGCCTGTGCTATTAGGCAAAAAAAGACGGAAAATAAAAGGAAACAAGGCAAATAATTAATTCTCATAGTTAAGTTGCTTCATAGTATCTTTTTAGGCATGCATATAAAGGTTAACTAGATAAATTAGAAACAGAATTCAGAACCCACGCCGTATTTCAGTTGCTTCATTTTATCTTTTTAGGCATGCATTTTCTTTTTGAATTTTCAACTATTTGTAAGGTCCGACCCATTACTTTTTCATCATCTTTCACATGTATTTAATGTTCATAAAGTGAAAAACTGTTGCTTCAACTAGCAAAATAGAGAGCCCGACATCAAAATAGACACTTTTTAGACACGACAGACATTGTATACAAAAAAAGTGTCCTTTTTGGCGGACTGCAAATTAGATGCAGAGTTTTTTGCTATATGGTACTCATTAAATTAAACGATTAATAGATAAGAGGAACAGAATGTTCTGAGCACGCCAAGCTATAATATAAATTCTCTTGAATGAGATGTGATATCTACACACATGTTAACCTATGAATAACTTATCATCTCAGATAAACATATGAAGAGAAGAATTTGGAAATATAAAGAACACGATGACAAACTCTCAGTCCGGTGACTATAACATACAAAAAAAAATTTCACCTTCATCACCAGCAAAATGCATAACCTGAAATGTCTAGGCTTCGTATTTTCAGTTAGCTTCGATTACCATGTATTGTTTTTCACTGCTGGTCTCCTTAACTTTACTGCTCATCACTTTTTGTGCAGCTACTTCATTGGACTTTTTAGCCTTTGTAGTGCCTTTCCCATTGAGAGAAGTTAATATAACAGAAACTGGTGTTTTCTTTATCGGGCTTGTAGTACTTTTAGTGTTCTTGTTTGCTTTGTCGTTGACTTTCTTTGGACTTGCATGAACAAGAGCTCGGCTTTCCCATGGTCGAGCAGCAACCCACCGATCCTTCCAGCTCCAGCCCCAATTAGCTTTGTTCATTTCATTATTTCCAGAACCAAATGCTGGGTTGGAATTGGCCCTCCACTGTAACATAATATTATTTCAGTAGGAATTCCTGTTCTGTAATGGCAGCATAAACTAGCTGAAGATTGTCATCCAGTTTAATATACCTGATGAGAAAATGCATAGGCCATAGCTCTTTCTCGTTTAACAGCTGCTTCTTCTCTCTGGTGAATCCTTGATAGAATAACTTCCATTGTTTCGGGGCCACCACTCCATTCTATCTGTCAGCCCTTCACGAATGTTAGCAAGAAATAATATAGCTAGGTAGGATACTAAATTGCACCATGGACAAGATATGTCAAACACAACTAGAGAAAGCAATATAAATATGGGTTTGTGCAAGTATTTAGTTTGGCTTCTAGTTTATACTTTTTGCTCGAGAGAACAACTACTACGCCTTAGTCCCAAATATAGCATAATTCGTAATCTTTGTCAAGTGAGAAGGCATCATAAGACATAGAAACTGTCATGAGCTCCTATGATTGGAATACAAAAAAGATAAAACAAAATGCTGTTAAAGCATAGAGTTTGTTGAAAAGTTCTTGCTCGAGAAGTTTATAGCTTGATTTCTGTAAAAGCAAAGGCATAAGCTTACGAGGGTTTAGCATCACGAATTATAATCCTATGGAAGAAAATGCAGCAAACTGGAGCTTTCGTTTTGACTCAGTGAGTCTGGATATCTGAATTCTATTAACGGATTTCCACACAACCTTCTAATAGTAGAAACTTATTTTTATTTATCTTGCCACCAAAGAGGATCTTCTCTAATGGATCATTTACATAGGGTTAACAGAAATGATAATTTAGTTGAATGATCCAGGCAAGAAAATATATTGATAGCAGAAAGAGAAAGCAAATACTGATTTAAAAGCTTCAAAGGCTCTGGAGAAAAGCTAGTAGGATAACAATTAATGGGCATAAAAATGTCACCAACTAACCTCTATGTTTTGAAGCTTTGTCTCTAGCTTCAATTGATTCTCGTGCTTCTTCCTCTTAAGATGCCCTTCCATTACCATGTGGACACGACGAGCTCTTATCTCATTTTGCATGGTGTTCCATGAACAGATATAGTTCAAAGCTGATGAAGCTTGTTTTTTCACTGAAGGACGTTGTGTCAGGGATTGTAACCTTGTATGTCCTTTTAATCGACGTAAAGTTTTTCTAGCCTGCAAATGGAGAAAATTCTATCAATCTAAAAACAAGAGTTGAAGCACTTCCTTTGGGTGATTCAGACAATAGTAAAACCAATATTGTCTTGTAAGATAAGAGAAAATGAGTAACCTGGAACAACAGCACCTGAGCATCAATTCTGCACATGATTATTTAAAAAACTTCTTTACCATGCTCATTCAGAAGTTTTCAATATTACATCAGTAAAGTAGAGGTTTCCTGATTAATCAGAATTGGTTTCTTTTGGTTTCGAAGGTTTGAAAAATAATATTGGCCTGAGATGAGTTTAAATGGAGTAACATGGTCAATGAGGATTTATATAGAAAACTTTGTGCCAAGCCGAACTATGTCAAACAAAGCGAAACTGAGGGAGTATAATTTATCAGCTGACTAAATGGATCTTTGGTCTAAAAGTTCGACATAGACCTTTACATTTAAGAAAAGAATTCAAACATATACATCAAGTTTTTACGTAGCAATTCCATCCTAAGAGGTCTCTCAAACTGCATATTTTGAGGTTATAGAAATGCTCATCTGACATCATTGGTTCGCTTTGCACTAAATAAACAATAAGTCACACTGAAAGGATATAAAATATTTTATTTCAAGTAATATTCAAGGATTTCACAAGTTTAAGGAGTGATCAAACAAGTCCAGTGGCATTACAGAAAAGATACCGAAACCATTATGCTTGATACGTTAACTCTCCTTTTTCAGAGAGACTGTGATTCTACTTTATAGCATGATACAAATGATTTGATGGGAAATATGTTACTTATAATCTTCTGTAAGAGTAATGACAAAAGGTAGTGAGCATTGAACAATTAGGATGTTTCAGATACATAAAAATGATATTATGCTATGTGCTTCTTTAATTGGTTAATTAGTGTCCTATATTTGTAAGTGTATGTCTGACGATCGGGACAGTAACTCAAAGGAAGGTTCATATCACTCTGTAACAGAAATATCTGTGTCTCAAGAGAAGTTATCAGAAGAAAAGTCGCACAAGAAATATCTAGTGGCGAGAAGAATAAATCACAAAAGCATCTATATGCTACTTATTATAAATAATAGTTGGATAATATTCTTTTACCAAATAAGCGCGGAATGCTGTCTGAATCTTAATAGCTGCTCTATCTTCAATAGGTATTCCCATTTCCCTCTGGTTCTTGATCAAGACAACATTGGTTATTTTAGAAGGCTCTTTCTGCAGGGGATTATCCCCTTTGCATCCATTAGACTTTTTATTTGCTGATGTTCCCTGTTTCAAACAAAAAATATGAATCCAATTGATCTTATAAAGTACTGGTGATTCCGAAATTTATAATAAAAATATGGAATAAATGGGCTGTCATGAACTAATGAGACAACTATGACAGCTTACCTTATTTTTTTTCGATCTCCCATCCTGCGCTTTTCTCATACCGATTACATTCTTAAGCCAGTCTGCAGAACCCATTGCAGGTGCTTGTTATATATATATCTTACTCGGCTGCAGCTCACAACAAATGGAACATGGAACGGTATTAGTTATGAAAATATCCAGATTGAAATTATTTTACATATGCTAGACTCTTCAATTCATTTGCATCAGAGGGTGAAATGTTAAGTGGATATTTCAAATGGTTGCATCATCCATGAAAATGTTTTTTCTGATCAAACTGACAACAAGAAGTCCTTTCACCCATACAAAAGAATAAGAGGAGAAGTAACACACTACGTAACAGATAAAGAATGAAGCACACAAAAGACAATGGCCTACAAGTCTAATTGTCGGAAATTTCACACTGTCTAACAGATGATTAAATTAATTTAAATTGGATTTCTGTTTCCTTTAAAGACTTGATGATAGTCTTTTAAATGTATATGAGATACTTTACAGGCAGCACCAAATTCCTAATCGTTTTCCCGTGTTAACTTCACATTTCTCACTGGTGGTCTGCACGAAGGTGAGAAATTTTGGTTGACTACAACTCTATAGAGGACAATGTGCGATCATTTCAGTGCATTATGTTTGTGAATACATTACTTTTAAATCTTTAGGTGAACTGCAACTACCTAAGGTAAGTATCTGGATTAAACTCTGCCAAGATTTGGTTATGTTACCATAACAAGATATAAGTGCTTACTAATACTCAAGGCACTATTGAACTGCAAGTGGAATAACTAAATACAAACAGTCAGAAAATGAGAATGAAATAATGATGTCCTGGTTCCAAAAAAGCTACTCCCGTATACTCAGTACGCATTCAAATGACTTGTTAAAAGAAGTTCACACAGCCTAGCTGCTTGACTAAATCAGGAATTACTTATTATTACAAAAAAGAACTTCATCTGAGCAAAGAAATAAACAGTTCTCCCCGAATTTCCAACTGATACACATTTTCATTTACAAATCATTTAGAAAGCAACCAATTCCCGCCCTCACCAGAAAATTATCTAACATTTTACATATTTACCCCTGAGACATTAGGCACTGCTTAATAAAGCTCTTACATAAACAAGTCAACAACTAGTTTGGATCCCCTTATGCTAGGTATTATGAAGCATAATTGCATGATCCAAAAGATTAACCCTGACAACCTATCACAATTTCCGATCATGCACAACTTTGTAATGTTCAATGAACAAATGCAGCTTCACAAGAGCTTCAGTCAAACTGCTTGGTTTAGTCCGATTAAGAGAGAACATGCTAAACCATTTACTTCAAATTAGTCTTCTATATAATCAATTATGAATGAAGAGCAACAGGAAGTCACCTAGAGAAATTTAAACAATTCAAATACACATAGCTAATTATTACTTATTCATGATCTATGTATGGATACCACTGATCTACAATTCATCCATTTATTCTATGGTGGTGTACAAGAGAAAAACTCAATATTTACCAACAACAATATATCCAGTAAAATCCTACAAGTGGGGTCTGAGAAGAATAGAGCGTACGCACACTACTTTACCACTACCTCTCGGGAAGTAGAGAGATTGTTTCCATATCATCTCCTAATTTGACTTCTACTACCAAATTGTAAAATCTTTTAACACATTTAGTCACAAAAACAATATGAATAAACCAATAGTCAATCAAGATGACATCTTTTGATTGCTTTTTCCTATCAAGCAGACAGATTCTAAATTCTATATGAAATTTCGAGAAAATAAATAGCACCCATAAAAATATTTCCACCATAGACTAAGAAAAACAAATAAAAATGTAAACTTGAAACACAGAACAGAGTACACAAAAATTATGGCTACAGGGAAGCATACCAGAGAAAAAACCCTTTACTTTTGTAAGCTGTTTCTAGCAAATGGGTATTTCCAAAATGCAAAGTAAAAACAGAATAAAAAGAAGAAAATCCAAGTGACAGAGTAGTGATGGCAGTGGGAAAAAATAGGATGAGTAGAAGAGAAGAAATACTTGAGAAAGATGATATTAAAAGAAATTAAAAAAAAAGTTGGTACAATTTGATGATTGTTGTGTGGAATACTGATAATTTGGCATGGCCCCATGATTAGAAGTAGTTGAGTATATTTTCCACAAGAAGTTGAATCAGATGAACATTTGTTGGATTAGAAAGGAGCAATAAATGTATTCTGTTTAAAATTGGATTATAATAATGGGGCTGTCTGTTCTAAATCAAAGGCATCCCAATCAAGATTATTTGTTCTTTAGTCAATAAACTGCTGCTGTAGGGACAGCACAACAACCATAGTTATCATCCTGATTTGCACTAAAATATGGGCAATTGTTTATGGCAGAGTTTGTCTGGCATTTTCTAAAGAGAAAAAAAACAAACTGGCATAGAAGTCACATACTCCAAAATTTGGATTAAGAAAAAAGAACTACTTACCACACCAGACTTCACGTGAACCTGATAGCTTTTAGTTAAATATATACATGTATTTAAGAAATTTACTGAATATATATAAATGATCTAGTAACATTAATCATTATGATGTTAACTTGAGATTATTGTAGACAGTCTAGTAGTGACATAGTGTCAAGGGTGTCCAATCATTGAAAAAAATAGCATATATACAAGTAAAATGATAACAAAATGATTAAATAACATATTTTGGACACCCTAAATTTGACAAATAGCTATTTTTGGACACCCTTTAAGAATTTTTTGACTCCGCCACTGATTATAGAAACACATAAATTTTAGTTTTGAATCCGACTTTAACCAGAACTTTTAGTGACTGATATATAACCTTATAAACTAATTTTTTTTAGGAAAAATATTCCTTTTTTCTTACAAATAATGTTTGTTTGAGCCAAATCATAAATGGAAGGACATAACTCACTTCTAATTATCTACTCCCTCCGTTTCAAAAAGATTGGTCTAGTTTGACTTAGAACAGAATTTTTAGAAAAGAAAGTAGACTTTTTAATCTTGTGGTTCTAATTTAAAGTTATATCAAATGTATCAAAATATCCTTTAATCTAGTGGTCTTAAACATGCCACGTGGAAAATTAAAGGTAAAGTTTTGCAAAAAAAGGAAAGGAATCGTTCTTCTTGAAACAAACTAAAAAGAAAATGGGGTCATTCTTTTTAAAACGGAGGGTGTATTTCTTTTAGCTCAAACAAACATTATTTTTTTTTTTAAAAAAAAAAACTCAATAACTAAGTGTGCAAACTCCAACAATTCAAATGCCACCTTAATTTAAAAAAGAATAAAAAAGCCTATGTTGTTGTTTTACTCGTTTTGTCTTCCTTCTTTTTCATGGCACAATGATTAAGGATATGACAAAAAAAATATTATTAATAATTATGCAAACTTTAGAATTAAGAATCCTCTATTGAATTTGAATCTGGTGTAGTGTGATTGACTTATCTTTTCTTTATCCTTCCTTTACTACATATGGTAAGGTGAAGATGGAAATTTTTTATTAAGAAAATAAAATACATAGGACAAATACTTTTAGAAAATGTAAGTATGCATTATGTCTTTTGCATGTATTATTGTGGTCCCAATATCATTAAAGTTTATAATCTAATTCCAAAACGTGAATAGAATCAATGAATCATCAACCAAGTACATAATCATCTTTACATAATTTTAATATATGTTGACATTATGAGTTAGTTGTTGAATATTTATGGTGATCATTGTTTATTATAGTTGAGTTGTCTAATAATGTAATTGTGAAGTACGAAAAAAATTATAGGAGAAAATGATAATAAATATTGATGTTAGGTGCATTGGGCTCTAAAAGGAATAAGTGTGGAGATCCGAGTCAAAGGTCCTAAATTAAAATTAATGTTCTGCAGCGGAAAAATGGGAAGATAATCACAAGTTGGTCCCGGCGGGGCTCGAACCCGCGACCTTCGGCTCATAAGACCAACGCTCTAACCAACTGAGCTACGGGACCATGTTGACACTAAATTACCTTTTATTTTAATAAATTAAAACCTCTATGATTGAACTCTAGGCTTTTTGTAGAACTTGCGTCAGTTTATTTACTTGCAATGGGTCTGGTAATTATTCATTAATCATTTGAACATATATTATTTGCTTTCTCATAGTCTTGGTTACTATTTAATTCCCGAAAATAAAGTTTTACATTGATACTTGAAAATAAAAAGAGTTACATATAAGATGTAGAGAAATTCGTATGAAATTTTTTAGTGAAAAAATTTATGGATTTAGTTCAGAGCAAACAATATCACATCATATTAAAAGTATTTTTAAACTGTTTTAGCGCTTTCTTTCTTTGAACTCTCTAGCCCCACGTTTTATCTAGCTTCAAACATGACAATTCATAAAATCTAATCAAATGCACCAAATGATAGAAAAATTCATGAAAATGATATACATGATTATTTCCTCTTTTTTTTTATTCAAAATCTTTTACAAGTTTTCATGAATGGGTTTGGGGTGGGTGGTTATTATGATCATCATCATTAGGCCCAACCAAAGACACATTCAAGAAGGTAAAATAGCACTACAGAGAAAGGGTATAGAGAAAATGCTACGAGACAAGTCCAAAGTGGATATGTGGTGCTGAAAAATGCAAGAAGGCCAATTACAGAGCAAACCACCAAAATTATTAGCACTTCAGCTGAATAATCCCATCTTAGGTCCTTTATACACACCACTGCCAAAAGTGTTGCCATCCCCATGATGTTGTTCATGATCACTCCTCCATATATCTGTCAATCAACCGTCACACTCTTAGAACAATCAAACTTCAAAAAATTTACTCCCTTCATTTCTATTTGTCTTACTTTTCATTTTAATATTGTAAAAATATGGTACGTAGGCCTAATTCAACTTCAAAAATTAGTTCATGAGGAAAGGATTGTCCAAATCCATACAAGGAGACCACTAGTCCACTCCCCAACAATGTAGGTTTCACTCTAACACCGGCTTCATGTACAGGCTCCAACTGGAGTGTGGACCGAGAGTTCAAACAGGGATGGACCTGAATCTGATATATGACACCTGAGTCTAACTCAACCCCAAAGCTAGCTCATGAGGGGAGGATTGCTCAAGTTCATATAAGGAGACCACCAATCTATCACACTTCAACAAGTAAGTTTTAAAAAGAACGTCTCTTTCTATATTTGATAACTTTTTGAATCCAACATTTTTCATGACTTGTTTGAAATAGAAATTCAAAGAACATCGTGGGACACTACACTTATTTTTAGTTTAACACCATAAGATTTAAAAGTCTAACTTCGTGTCTAGTCAAACTAAGTTACTTTAAGTTAAAACGAAGGGAGTACATAAACAATACAAAGGTACTACAAACATAATGAAATGTTTGAACAAATCACTGTTATGTGTGTGTGTGAGAGAGAGAGAGAGAGTTAAACCTCTGAGAATGTCAAAGATGCAGTTATTGAACTCTTCTGACTTGCTGGAAATATTGCTGCTATTGCCATTCTTGCATTTAGAGCTAGAGGTACCATAACAAAAGGGATAAGGAAAGAAGGAATCCCCATAGCATCTGATAAATCTTCTATACTGATCACTAGAGGTTTTGCACATAATGTCATTATTGCAATCCCCAACAGAACTTGAAGCACAGATTTGTTAAATGTCCATGTCAACAACTTATAGTTGATTTCTCCATCATTTTCCACCTCATACACTATTTTGTCAACTTCACTCCACTTAATCTACAAAATAAAGCCACATGATGTAGTGCTGAGATTTGTCAATTGTGTTAAGCATCTGTGTTTACATATATTTATAGAGAGCAATGCTAGCTACTTTACCTTGTCATATTCATCAATAGCCCTTTTCTTGTCAGGACATTTAGTCACGCTAATGGCCTCATTCAGCCATCTTGTCATCCCATGGACAAATTCATCTTCGTCGATCATATCATTACCATTTCTATCAAAATCCCTCAACACTTTCTTGACAGTGTCTTCGTGATTGATTTCAACTTCTCCGAATTTCACTGAACCTATTAGTTCCTCTAATTCAGGTTTTGTTATGGCGTTGTTCCCGTCAAAGTCATACTGATGGAAGATCCTGCCACAATGTAAACAGAAATGAGTAGGAATAGAAAGGTCTAAGATTTTTATTCTTTGGATTTAATACAAATAGTATAATGAATTCTTACACTGTCAGTATGTACTCTTAAATTTATAAGAGTAACTTACTCTCTAATACGTTCGATATTGGGGGTTCCATCATCTTTGACAAGGTGTTCAGCTTCTAATGCTTGAGTTTGAACATGCTTCAAAAGTCTTGCCATTATATGCTCAATTTCAGCAATTTCATCCCTTTGCTTCTTAGTATATTTCTCAACAGCCTGTTGAGGAATTATGCTTGAAGCAACAAGTATTTCATTTCCTCAATATGAATTCAAGTTAACTATAAGTAAGAGTTCACTTGCCTTGCGTAAAATCTTTTTAGTACTTGAATCATCACTTTGAGCCAACTGTGCTGCTTCTTCGATCCATTTTTTGCATCCTTCAACAAACTCTTCTTCCTGGATTACTTTGTCGTTGTTTTTGTCAAAAGAATTCAATATCTTAGAAATAGCATAATCCTTGTCCACCTCGACAACCTTCCCTGATTGCATTTCAAGTATAAGATTCTCCAATTCAGTAAGTGTTAGGCATTTGTCGGCATCTCTATCAGTCTCATGGAATAATCTGAAAACCAAAAAGGTTACTTATCGGTCTTATAGTTTTGTTAGCTTCACTTCTTAAGAGATTATCTTTTTTCCTAATATCTATCTACCTTTTAATGACATCTATATCAGGTTGCCCTTCTTCATTAATGAGCTTCCCTCTTGCATGCCGTTGTACATGATGCAGAAATCCTGCTAGCAAATTCTCATATTTGGAGTACTCTAAACTTCTTTCTTGCATCCACGGATCCAAAACCTGATGAATAAATTCGGAAATTAAGAACGATACACGAATCCAAGGCCTTCAACTAGGATACATTCATTAGTACATAATTTGTTAACAACATATGAACAGAGGTGGATCCAGCATGTGGTAAAAGAAATAAACTAACATCCATTGCTAAATTAACCTACTGACTCTAAATTCAGTTTCCATCTCAGCATACGGACATTCGAAATTTTGATTACCTGGTAAAGGAAGTATGACACCAAAAGAATGAGTGATACTATAAGTGTGATGAAAATAAGAATACGCCTTCCAACGAATGAGTTGAGAGCAGTGACTGGCTGAACTAGTACAAATGGGATCAAGGAAAGGAGCATAATTCCAGCAGTGTAACTAGTTTCCTTGTCAATCCTAACACCAGTATCTGTAACACATATACTATATGAATAGAACATATCAGCAACTTAAATTCAAGATGTGAACGAAAGAATGAAATACCTTGTAAGCTCTTCAATCTTTTGAAAGGTGAAGATTCTTCAGATTGGGAATCTGGTTTATCTGTCATATTTTTGGTGCCACATATCAAACATATTCCCCACATCAAAGTAAGATTGAATACTGTGGCTCCAACAGTAGTGCTAATTCCAGAAGAGATTTGAAACTGAGCTTTCTCTTTACTAGCAGAAACTCCAGATGCTACAAAAGTAAAGTAACATTTATATCAGTCCATTTTGTTCATGTTGCTTAATTTCTATTTCCATTTTACCTTCACCGTGTCTACCATGTAAAAACAATTCTCCAATTGATGATTTATCAATTTTAGAACATGAAGGCTTGCTTTTTCTTAACCCTCTCATTTAGCAGTTGCTTACTCTCAGCAAACTGGCCTAATTACATGTCTTAGTTAGACCGGTACTAGTTGGGATATCACATAAGAGTAATTCCATTATAGGAGTTCTCTAAAAGATCTCCTGATTGTCAATTGCTTTGTCTTGCTAGCAACTCGTTTATGTTGATTCACTGAAATGTCTTTGACCACTTTCTGAAGGAGAGGGGACTAACGAACTCTACGTGGAACACCTATGTGTCTTAATTAAGTAGCTGATTGGAACTATGCTTCTTCTGATGTAAAATAAGATATTCAAATAAATAATATTCGTATAGTGTATAACTATTCATCTACTGTAATTTCATGCAAATAGGAGACAAGAAACTAATAAGTACCAAAGCTCATTGAGAAAACAAGCTAAACTTTGTGATAAGCTTGATACTTTTGGGAATGGCTCGGGTCAGAGTCATGGTAGAACTCTTGTTATAAGTTATAGCTTTGGGCATCACAGTAAGTGCTTGATCTTTACGAGTTATATTCCAGGTTATTACTATCTTAAGCAGTTAAAATTAAAGTGAGACAGAAAAAATGATAGCTAGGCAATAGACTAATTACCAATGACCATGACAATCCTTGGCAAAGTCATTAAGATTTGAAAAACAGTGGCCCCAAAAATGCCAGTGCCAAGAATATTGAATAGAGTCTTGCTTCCTCTTGATATTAGGCTTTCCCCTGTATTCAACAAGTACTGGCACACTACTATCAAGAAAATGTATCCTGCAATGTTGTTTGCACACGGAAAAACACCGTAAACCTGCTCACATGTTTTGCCAGAAGAAGAAGCCAAAGGTGGTCCATGTTCTTGATTGCTACTAACTTGATCAATCCCAGATGAGATATTCAATAATTGGTTATTATCTAAAGAATTTAGCTTTAGAACCCTGCACTGGACCTTTCCAAGTAGAAGAATAAAGGTGATAAAGCATAGTGAAAGGCTTGGCATAACTACCAAAGTACAAGCTATAACTCTACTCTATGAGTTAGGATATTATAAAATGAATTCAAATTTAGACTAAGGTACTTTTATAGATGACATTTTGCAAAAAAAAGAAAGGAGACAAGTGGTACTTATAATAGTGAAAGTTCTGCATGAAAGATAAGGGTATTTTTTTAATATTGACAGTCTTGTTCCCACAATGATACTTTTAATAGTGGAAGTTTTGCTTGAAAACAGGTCATTAATAGTTCTTTTAGCATATAATTTGTCTTATATATTTTTCAAGATTGCAAATCCATGTGTTGAGGAAACTTATCAGAATACATATATCTTAGGCTGATCTGATAATGTAATAAAGTTTTTCTTTATACTATTTAAACTCTTTGCTACCCTCATCAGAAAACTAAACAGTCACATGCAGAAAATGGAGTAACTAATGATAAAGAAAGAAATTTTTCTTGTTTTTTTTTGTTGATCATGGAACAAGTTGTTCAATTGATCCTTATTTAACAAGATTGGCATTTTGAAACTGGCATCTGTATACTTTAGTATCTTATTATTCTAATATATTTGATAAAGCGTGTGGCAATATCCAATAACATTGGTTTATGGAATCCTATTCCTCAACACTTGGCATCTTAACACCATAAAATGTAGTTGAAGAGACTTGAAATAATTTTCCATTATATTCAATATATGTTTTCCACGATTGTTAGATACCAGAATTTAACTCTTGTTTTAAAAAAATAATTTAGAAAAACACATGTAACATTTTATTATCTCAATTCTCACGTATTACTATAATTACGTAGTACGTATGTAAGAATGACCTTAGGATGCCAATATCATCAGTATTTACGTCATCACTGCTACTGTACTATAATAATTCAAAATATCTATGGAATAAATACTACTCCTGTTGAAGTCCAGATGTATAAATTTCTTCGAATTCTAGCTGGTGATGCACAACAAGTGATAAGATGACCAACGTACAACGGCTGTGGGTTATGGAACCTTTTTAACACTTTGATCTCAACAGCATAAGATAAAGTTGAAGTGACATAATAATATTTTATTTTGCATGTGAGATTAAAGATTTCTTACGTGTTATGATAAAGAGACTCGAATTTTGACTCCAAAAAGAACCATTATCATCAACAACTTGTTCGATTACCCTTTCCAACTGCATATCAAGATAGTGAGCAATAAACAGACATTCCTCCATACATCAGTTAGGTCAAAGTTACTTTTAATTGTAATGTAAAAAAAAAAGGAAAAATTACTTTTAATTATAATTATAAAAAAAAAATTGCATAAGTTCCCCGAACCGATGCTCGAAATTCCAGAGAGACAATTATACTATATTGAGATCCTATTACCCCTAAACTTATTTTATAAATAATTTTCTACCACTTTTTGACCTGCGTGACACTATCAATCAGATAACTTAATTATTTATAAAATAATTAATTATTTATAAAATAAGTTCGGTAAGTATAAATGTAGGTTAGAAGGGTACTTATGCATTTCCTCTAAAAAAATATCTATATAAAAATAAATTTTGATACCCTAAAAGAAATTTCTGACTTCATCACTGATTGGTACACTTGCTACACCAGCAGATCAGCTTGTAACCCCTCAAGGATTGTGTTTTATAACATGTAGACCTACATCATGCTCAACACTGCCTCTAATCGAAGTGGCTCTCCATAGTTGAGCCTAGAATAAACAATTACAGTACCATAAAAGATTGAAAGTGTCAAAGATACAATAATTAAATACACACACCAGTATAAAACTTTGGAAATGTGAAAGACAATGTACCGATCCAGTGAACAGCTGAAGACTACTTCCTACAAAAATCTCTACTGCAAATAAAATTTACAAAATAATTTGTGCACAAAAACATGTCTATCAGTCAATCAGTTCCCGCCAGAATTTGAAGCAATACACCTCTCTCTACTTTTCCAATTCACAGCAGCAATTAATACATCAGAATATCTTAACATTGCGATATTAGTTACACAGTTGAGTAGTAAAGACAGAACGAACGTGTAAGGTTGACTTGCTGAGCAGGCAGCCACCTGCATCTTCTGTCAAGTTCTTACTCCCTTCAACGGCATCCCTCAAGGGACAACTACATTAATCAGAAATGAGATTGGCAGCTGAGATGAGATCTGGTGCATTTACATCATGATCTCTCCGCAAGGATATTTCTTGTACCTGATCCTGACATCAAGAACTTTCACAAAATCCCGTCTGCTTAATTAGCCTGCTGTACTTTGGGAAACATTTATAGAAATTACAGCTAGTTCATCATGGAGAGCATCAAGAGCTACTCATCATTCACATTCCATCCATTAAGAGTTCAACAGAGTTTCCAAATCACAAAGCTTGAATATGGCCCCCGTAGCCGTAGTCCTTCAGGAGACCTTCATCTTGCCTCCAATTCTCTTTCACCTTCACCTCAACCTGTTTCAACAAAAAGTTAACATGAGAATCACCTTTTCCAGCTAAGTATCTCAAAAGTAGTAACTAGGCAAAATTGTGTCAGCTGGAAGTAGGAAGAAGCAGCTGCAGCACATTAATTTAAGTATCACAACATAAGAACGCAGCGCGTTAGTTCAAAGTACCGATGTAAGAGTACCCAAATATCCTATGGAATTCATTGTGAAGACAGATTATCATGAGAATTACCTCCAGAAAAACTTTCTTTTGTAGGAAATCTTCTATGTCAAGCCTTGCAGCTGTGGCAAGAAGCTTTAAAGCCTTCCCTTCCTGAAAACAAATAAAGAGACATGTAATACAAGATACTGGCGTGAGCCCCCCTTTAAATGCCCTTTAATACCTGATATAGGACACTGTATATCTAAACACTCTATCACATGTGTAACCATTTTCTGGAGTTAATACCTGGACTTACAAGTCTGGGAAGGGGTTTCCAAAACTTAATTAGCTCTATCACATATGTGAAAGCACCTAGGCAGGATGGAAGGCCAAGGAGAGGGTGAAGGTGGGACACTGCTTATTTACAGTATACATAAGTTACAGAGTTGGAACGTCTACTGCGCTTATAAAAGAAGGATGAATCTAATATAACACAAAGAAAAAGGATGGTCTTTCTTTGTTATAAAGCATATCTAAAAATAACAAACACAGATGACATACAGAAACAAACTGATGGTTGTTACCTTTCCAATAAGGATGATCTTTTGAGTGTTTCTCTCCACTATAACTTCGACTTGAATGAAGTCTTTCGCATTCGGTCTAGTCTTGTAACTAACTACATTAACCTGCAGAGTATGTGGCAGATTTAGAGGAAAACTGGAAAATGATGAAGTAAACTCCTAAAGGTAAACTAAAAGCAAATATTATTCCGCAATCAACTTGAAGTTCTCAAACACATTTTTACCTGGCATGCATAAGGAACTTCATTTCGGTATTGCAGAAATATCTTCTCTCTGACAATTTCAGCCACAAAAAATCTTTCAGGATGCTCACTAGCAATGTCCTGAAAGCAAAGATGAGATGGGCTTGTTAATTGACCTTGGCAATTATTAAACATCATTATAGCCTATAGGAGGATAAAGATTATATTGCTACAAGACTTTAATGCATTAAGCAAACTCATTTGACATAATGTTGTATATGCAAGATAACAGCATCAAAAAAATCTATGCAGACTGTAGTTACTTGTGAATATTATGCATATGAGGAAAATAGAGTCTTACTCCCAGGTTTAGGAGTAAGACCGTAATCTACCTTACCCTGGGAATAAAGAAAAGCTCTTCCATATCTCTAAAGCAAAACATGGAAAAAGAGGATCATTTATGAAAAATCAAATCCAAGATAATGTCCACCAATTCATGTGAAGATAAATAGCAGCTATAGACTGGAAACTGCTGGCTTAATATACTTTTATCCTCATACTTCGTCAGTGTCCATGCTACACTATTCTGACATCCCTGATACCAAAAGAACGATTCATCTAGAAGGTATATAATAAATAGTATATAGCAATCATTTCTTTCTTCTTCTCTTTCTTTATGTAGACCTTAGAATAATCAACTTTTCTCCTACTTTATTGCAACTCCTGCAGGTTGCATTATCATAATAGTTGCACAAACTGAATAAGGTATTTCTTTCTCCCTCTGCTACCCAACTCCAAGCCCCCTCGCTCAATACAGATGGGTGGATTTCATACTACCCTCTACCTATTCAAAGACATGATTCACCTTGATGAGTTATAGACAACAGACTTGAAAATGCACATTGATTAAATTAATTTAAGGTGTAATTTATGTATGCATCAATGCTGATTTTGAATATTTATAGAGTTAAAAATAAAAAAATACTGGAAGTGTATCAGTTGTATATATTGTGGAAAAAACAACACACTTCATTTTAGAAAATGGCAGTCACTTCCAGATGGCATACATATCATAGTTTTCAATTTAAAAAGCAAGTTCAAAAGAAATATATAAAAACGAGATGAAATCAAAGTTACATATAGAAATTTTTGGCAGTACTGGCAACATAGTTGCATGGAGAGCCGAGGGATGCAATCTACTGACATTTTCAAAAGCAATTATCTAGTGCAACATAGATGTCATTTGTCTAATGCCCAAAATTGAGTCGTTGACACCAACAGATCTCGACAAGGTTAAATGCCACCAAATCATGCAGATCAAAATTGAAGATGACTACAATGAATTTTTCCTCATTTTCAAGAAAGAAGACAGTGAAAAGAGGTAATGGAATATTGAGACAGAGTATATATCTACACCTTGGGATAATAAGCAGGCCCAAGAGGAAGTTTAGATAATATCCAGTCTTTGACATCTTCTACTCCATGACCATACTTCGCACTTACGGGTATGACCTCATCAACGTCCGTAAATTTCTCGTACCACTGAATGGGAGAAAACGTAGCATCAGAACATCTAAACTACTTGACTAAATTAAGTTCATCAATAAAATATCCAATCTAAATAAGTTCAAAAGCTATTCTCATATGTCTCAAATTCATAATTTTGTCAACAGGCTAAATCCGTGTTTTATGTGACCATTATAGGCTATAAGAATAGATCTACCTTTAGCACTTCAACATCAATATATTACTACGGTAAAAATGGTACTCCAAAACGCCAAATTTTCTTTCTTTTCTTTTGGATAAGGTAATCAATTAGCAAATTATTTCAATTCCAATGATAATAGCCATTGCCAAGTAGTTGATAGATTCTACAGAGAAATTAAATTAGTTGACTCAAATCGCTTATACTTTGTCTGACTAGAATAAGTGGAGGCTCTTTGTAGGACTTGCACAATAAATGATCTCACAATCAGCAGTACCTTACCTCAAGTCTCTTTGCAATTTCACCAGGCTTGATTAGGTCCTTCTTATTCAAGACTAACAATGTTGGTACTTTATACTTTAGGTCTCCAACACCCTCTTCCAACACTTCATCTATCTGAAAGAAGCAATTAGAAAAAGTTAAAGGATAAAAACATTTCCCCAATGGCTCTTTATAATAAAGAACCATACCTTTGCAGGAACCTTACATGCGTCCACAACAACAAGCACGCAGTCTGCATTAACAGCTGCACTTCGGACATTCTTCATCATCATTGTATCTAGCTTATGCATTTTCTTCTCTATGACACCGGGAGTGTCATAAAGTATCATCTGCAAGGGAACGCCCAGGCATCGCTCATGAGTCTGAGACAGGTGATAACATATGTGCAAAAAAATTTGAAGTCTAGGGAGCAGATATGGGATAGCAAATTGCAATAACTAGAAAAGGATTGCATATTAATAACATATGATAAACTGCAGACTGTGTGAAAGAGTAAAGCATGCTAAAGTAAAAGAATTAATTGATTAATACAATAACGGATAACAGCTGCACAGCCAAGGTGAGGAAAACCAGAAGGTCAAAAATAAGAACTCTTTCTATTTCTGGCAATAGTAAAAATTCAAAGAAACAAAAATTTCTATCAAAAAGAACACCTGCTTGCCACCCTTCTCACAGGTACAAGCAAAATTAACATAACTGAGCTGGAAGATTGAGTAATAGTAACTTTGATAAACAGATACCTGTTAAGTGTTAGGCACTGAAAAATGGGTTCACTAGACAATATTCTACATAAAAACTTATCAATATTCAAGCACCAATGGCCTAAGCAAAAGAATTGTTTTTTTTATGAAGAGTGACCAGTGGTGGTCCGGCAGAGCAGGATTTTCACCAAGAGGTTCCAAATATGAAAAAGCAAGCACACAAAGAATCCAAAGGGGGTCAACATTTATTATATAAACGTAAAGAATGATTTTAACCATGTATAAACAATTTATTTTTCCGCTGAAGGGGGTTCATGAACCCCTTAGCCCTATCTGGCTCCACCCCTGAGAATGACTGTATATCACCTTATCCTACACTGCAACCAGATCTGAAAACTATGGAGTATGTTCTTGAACATATACTGAGGGTGGATTATGCCTGGAAGCTTAAAAGAAGCACTACATAGGTGGCAGGCAGAAATGATAGAGAAAACACAGACTAGTTTAGAGAACTTCCCTGTGTACACTTTGGACATTGTGGATAAAGGCAAAGAGGATCATATATCATCCAAAAAAATCTTCTAGTGTAGGATGAATCATGCCTAGATGATACTCTAGATTTGCTTGACTCCTTCTAGACATAAAAGGAGTCAGCCTAAGTTTATTTTGTATAGGGTGATGACGCCTTCTTGCTGCTGCTATGTTGATAGAACAAGCCATCACTCCTAAATCTTTTTTTTTTTTAGAAACTAGGCCCAACTACAAAAAAAAAGAAAAGCAATTTCCATTGCAATCACAAAAAAAGAAACGTATGTTGCAACCATTATTTGACTCTAGCAGTACTACAACAAAGTTAAGATACTTGCAGCATAAGAGTAGAACTTTCCTCGGAAAAGAAGCTCTGCAGCTACAAAGCAATGTGTAAGACACATTTTCACATCATGAGTCAGCCAAGAAGTATGCGGACATAAAATGAACTGAGACATGTTGCAGCTCAGCAGAAACATAGTGGTAGAAGAACATTCCAAACCTGATGATCTGGACCAGAACATATTCCAAGAACTCGATGACGAGTAGTTTGAGGTTTATCAGTAACAATTGACAGTTTCTGCCCAACCATTTGATTGGAAAGTGTACTTTTCCCAACATTCGGCTTCCCAAGCACAGCCACATATCCTACATTTATACACACTTTCTGCTTAATTTCAATTTCTTTCACATACATTAACCCTTTCTTAAAAAATAAAACTCACATACATTTACCTACACATACACTTCGCCTATTAAAATGGTACTGCATGAAAAAATACTTCAAATTTCAATTGTCCTAATGTCGAAGATGATAAAAAGAATATATATTTTAAACTTTCGGTCAAAATTCAATTATTTTGAATCCGGGGAAGCGAATAGTGAGGAACATTCCTGGACAGTGAGTAGTAACTATAAAGACTATTTAAGATACTTTTCAAATTCACATAGTTTAGTATCCGGAAGCAAAAAGTGCCAACTATTCTTTTTACTAACAATAGCATAATCCAATACTCCAACCTTCCGAAATACTTGTCACAATTTCCTTTTCGAGAGTCAAACATATGAATTTTGTCCAGTATTTTAAGACGGTATTTTGTTTCATCAATTTGATATAACCGAAATTGCAATTTACAGTATTTCTGGTAAAGTTTTAAATATCTAAATTTTAATATTAAAGTATCAGAAATATCTAATCAAATTGAGTCTTGAAGAAAGAAGTGATAAGGAAATGAGAAAACAAACCACTGCGATGATTAGGATTTTCAGGAACAAAATCGAGCTCCTCCATTTCATAATCATCAAGTAAAGCCATGTTTCGGTCTGGTTTCACACTCAGGGATAGCAACATCGACGAATCGTCTTCTTCCTCTTCCTCTGTGTCTACAAAACCTTTAGACCTCCTCATTCTCATAGCCCTAGATGTTTCTTCAGCTATGCTGGAAAATTTCTCGTTTTCTCCTGCTTCGACTTCCTCTTCGTCGCCGAGAAAAATCTCCGACTTGCTGTTTCTCCGGCGAGTAGTGGTGACGCGTAGCCGGAAACGGCCATTATCGCCGGGAAAGGAAGTGGAAAAGCAGTTACAGTACGAGTGGATAAGAGGAGTGTAATTTTTGGGAAGAGTCGCTGTGAATAGAGAAACGTTGAGACAGAGCGCTCTCATTTTTGGATAGTGAATTGCTCTTCTTCCTAGTGTACTAATTTAACCGGCCTTGTATCTTTTTCTATTTTCGTTTTTTTTTTTATGGAAATATCTGCATTATTATGTTGTACTGTATTCTGTAATGTTGGTACATTTGCTCTTGTTGCATGTAACCAACTATAAACAATATTTTTAAAAAACGTACTTTTTTCTATTGCAATTTAGTTTGTGTATAATTTTTTTGAAATTATAAAATCGGTTTTATTATGACTTTTAATTTTAAATTCATATTCTTTAGTTATTATTTTACTATTGAATGTTATTATAAAAGTTTAACTATTAAAAAAATATATTTTAATTATAGATATTTTAATGAATTTCTTCACAATAAATTTGTGTAAACAAAAAGTAATTAACCACTTATATATCTAAAAATCATATTAAATTTATTCAACTTTCTAAATCCTACATATTCACATAAATTAAAATAAAAAATACTAAGATATCAGACTCGTGCTAGCAGACACCTTCATCTAGTTTATCCATAAGAAACAATATATATTCAATAAAATATTTGAGTCTATTGCGAGCTGACTTAGGTTATAATCATTCTTCTAAATTAATAATAAAATTATATTAACTTAATATAAGCATTTGATGCTGATCAATTTTTTTTATCGTTATATAGAAAAAATGATCCTTTAATACTTTTCTTCTATTTAATTATTTTATTATTAAATCAATGATATACTTTACAAAATATGTATTGGGTCAAAATTTTCTTTTTTGGTTCTTCCTTCCTTCTTCTCCTTTTCCGGGTTGAGCCATTAAAACTTTTTCAAAACTCCATTTAAAATTTGATGTGTCGAAGAATGATTTGAAGTGAATAATATATTAAAAAACTCAATACTTTAAAAAGAGTTTATATTTAAAATTTGAGACTATTCAAAATAGATTTTGAATTGATAAGATTGATGAAAATTGTTTGAAGTGGATAATATATTAAAAGATTTGATACATTAAGAAGAGCTTATATTTAAAATTTAAGACTATTAAGAATAATTTTGAATTAGTCAAAATTAAAAGAGTATTTCATTTAAAATTTGATGTGTGGCAAACGAATCAGACTAATCAAAATCTAAAGGAGTTTCATCTGAAATTAGCTTACGGTATGTGCTTGACATAATATTATTTTTAATTCTCTTCCTTGGCTATACGGTACATCTAGAAAGAACGCATTCGTGTTTGATATCAAATAATTTTCAATAACTAAATATAATTTCTGAGTTGAAAAGCAACTTAAACTCAGTTAAACATTAAATTAAAATAATTTTGAGTTTCAAATAAAAACGATGCAGAACTTTTTATCTTTAATTTAATTTGCAGTACTATGACTTAATCTAAACATAATGAATGAACTAATCCAATTTTTCAAATATTTTACGAACACATTTTGACAATCAATTCTTCCACAATAACGCCACGTAAAGGTATTTGACTCAGACCTAATCTTCTCTTTAAACCACAGATTACTAATTAGTGCAAAATAGAAGCATTAAAATAAGCTATTAGAAATTAATTGAGACACTGCTATTCTAGATTTTTTTTATTTGGTCTAAGTAACTTTTATAGCACAAATTGACTTTTTAAAAATAGACCAGTACATGGTTTAAATTTTCCGACTTCAAAGCCATAAAATATATTTATTGGAATGGATGATTTCCAAGTACCTTTTTTTCTTCATTGAAATTTCAATATTTATTTAGTAAAAAAAGCATGCTAATATCGTCTCTACAACTCTATACCTCTTAAAAAGTATATACGTTAGAATATTCGAATTCTTCGCCACATCGAATTTGTCTTATACATTTTACATCTTTTATATTTGTGAATTACGATGTATAACACATGAGCAAGCATATCTAGCATGATTTATCATGTACACACTAAAAGTATAGCGATCGAATTTTCTTGTGATCCAAGAAAAAATAGAAGATTTATACATTTTTCTTTTATGTTGTTTTCAACTAATATTCCCATAGTCTGGAAAAAATAACGAGTCTTTTTGATATTTGTACAAGTCCACACGGTTCAATTTAATTTACTTTGGTGGCAAAGTATGACCATTCTTTTACTTTTCAATTTAAACTACAAGACATATAGTCAATTCAACTGCAAACTGAAAAAAAAAAACAATTGACAAGTAGATAACATTATAGGATTATATATATTGGTTAATTTTGTAAAGAAAAATATATTTTCAGCTGAAGTAGAAAATTTAAATCATGTTAATCTTCATCCTCAAGGCCTTTCTTTTTATCTCCCTTGTAACTGTCAAAGCATCTGCAAATGAAACTATTGAAATAGGTGCAATTATTGACTTAAATTCTCGTATAGGGAAGGAACAGAAAACTGGCATAAATATAGCAGTAGAGAATTATAACCATGACAGAAGAAACAACAAGCAGCTTATAACAGTTCATTTTAGAAACACCAGCAAGGACACAATTCAGGATTTCTTCACAGGTAATTTTGAAACTTGACTTTTCTTTTGATATTTATCAATTTGATGTATCTATATCTCGTCTAAAATCTAAATCCATAACAATTATTCATGGATTGTTTGTACGTTGGGAATTGTTATATGGAGAATAACTAACACATTGAGAAATTTTATTTATACGTTGGGAATTGTTATATGAAAAATAACTAACACATTGGAAAATCTTAGTAGCTCAAGTTAGTTCACGGTGAGGGTTCAACTTCCCCTTCCCCTTCCCTCTCCCTACCCCCAATTCTTTTTTTTTAAAAAAGGGAAAGAATAAATAATACATGGATTATTGTTATATGGTCAATAAAGAATCAAAATATTGCTTTATAGGTACATATTACTTATTCCAATCTTTTAACCCATACAAAATGATACCAATATTAGTTATTTCCAATATTAAGGGCTCGTTTGGATGGGCTTAATAAAAGCAGCTTTAAAAAGTACTTTTGAAAGTGTTGAAACTTATTTTTAAAATAAGTAGTTATGCGTTTGGATAAAAGTGCTGAAGTTAAAAAAAAAGTTGTTGATGTGTTTGGCAAATAAGTGCTGATAAACAGCTTTTTAAATCAAAATGTCTGAAATACCCTTAAAAGCTGTTAACATAATAAAAGTTAATTAATTTATATTTTACAGCCATAAATAATATTTTGTTGTCATTCACATATTTATTTCTCATCACAAATTATGTATAAGAGGAATATAAACTTATTATAGATTTTAAAGATATATAATTTGAATAGATCAAAGAACGATTTAAGATTTTATTTTAGTTTCATCCATAGGTAATAATAATTGTCTATCATTCACATATTTCTTTATTATCACAAATTATTTATAAGAGGAATATAAATTTTTATTTAAGTTATATGTGCAACTTATTTTACATTTTAATAATATATAATTTAAATAAATCACTTAAAAGATTTAAGATTTATTTTATTTTCTTTCATTAGTAATAGTAATTGTCTATCATCCACACGTGAAAAGGGAAAAATGGAAGAAAGAGATGTTAGGGTTATGTGGGTAATTTGGAGATTGTATAAAAATATTAAGGGCAAAAAGGTAAAAATGTGGTCAACTTAAAACAACTTATAAGCTAAAAAAAAAAAGCACCCCTACCTCAGCTTTTAACTTTTGGCGTAAAATAAGTTTTTTTTTTAACTTAAAATAAGTTATTTTGAGTATTGCCAAAAAACTAAATAAGTAAAAAACCATAAGCTGAGCAAGGAAACATAATATAAAGGTATATAGGGATTAGATGGTAAGTCATGGTTTGTACTTCATACCATATGTTGTAGAAAACAATACAATTTTTTACACCAGGATTAATCGTTTTTGCTTATACTTTAATTTTTAACATATTACTAGTAGTTAATGTTTATCATACAGATTTAGTTATACAAATAGTTTTTTTTGACAGTTAGTGCATAGAACTAAAACTCATTCCATAGTTGTTTTTACAATTGTGGTGCAGCTGAAGAGCTGGTTGAACGAAACCATGTAAAGATGATAGTTATTGGCATGCAGACGTGGGAAGAATCAGCTTTAATTGCCGATATTGGGAAAAGGCATCAAGTTCCAATTATCTCTTTTGTTACAGCTTCCTATACACCAGAATTGGTGCAGCTTAGATGGCCTTTCTTGGTGCAAATGACTACAAGTAGCTTGGACCAAATAAATTGTACAGCTAGTGTAGTTAGCTCCTACCAGTGGAGGAAAGTCATAGTAATTTATGAAGATGACATGTATAGTGATTCTAGTATGCTTGCAGTTCTAACTGAAACACTCAAAGGTCATGGTGTAGAAGTAGAGCATCAACTAATTCTTCCACAATTCTCTTCTCTATCCGATCCAAGGGAGGTTGTTCGACGAGAGGTTGTCAAGTTACTACAGAAACAATCAAGGGTGTTTATTGTTCTTCGCTCATCAGTATCCTCTGCCAATCATTTGTTTAAAGAAGCCAAGGAAATTGGACTTATGGGAAGAGATTCAGCTTGGATACTTGCAGATTCTCTTGCTGATCTCTTGGATTCTGTTGACAAAGCCTTTATTTCATCTATCCAAGGGGCTTTAGGAATCAAAAATCACTATGCAGAAGCCACTAAGTCTTTCCGACATTTTAAAGGTCAATTTCAAAAGATTTTCCGGTCTGAATATCCTATGGAAGATCACTCGGAGCCTGGAATTCATGCTCTAAAAGCATATGACAGTATCACAGCTTCTGTTAAGGCTGTGAACAGTTTGGGTGCGAAAAGTTCCAATGACTCAGTGTTGATGAAAAACAGAATTCTTTACAGCAATTTCACAGGTTTGAGTGGCAATATTAGTTTTGTCAATGGAGTACTGTCACACCCTCCAACGTTTAGGATTATAAACGTTGATGGAAACAGGTATAATGGACTTGGCTTTTGGTCATCAATGTTTGGATTCTCGAAAGTTCTTGAAGCTGAAAATGGGGAGTTAATCGGGGTTAATGGTTCCCGTGTTATGAAGTTTAGTATGGTTAAATGGCCTGGAGAATTGAAACGTGTCCCGAAAGGGTGGGCAATGCCTACTGATGCAAAACCATTGATTATTGGAGTTCCAGGGAGAACATCTTTCGAGAAATTTGTTAAGGTTGAAACAGTGGCTGAGACAAATGAAATGAAGTATACTGGTTTCTGTATTGATCTTTTCAAAGAAGTACTTAAAATTTTGGAGAAAAATTATACACTACCTTATGATTTTGAACCATATGATGGATCATATCCTGATCTGGTTCAGCAAGTGATTAACGGGGTAAGCATTTTGTTTCCAATATGCTAAATACTATCTAGCTTTTCGTCTTGTCGCCTAGTTTTTTATCACACAGTACCCTGTGTTATACCAAGCAAAAAACATTTAGTACTTGAGGCTTTGCTTTGGACCCGTGTAATTTTTTCATGTTTTGATATTTCTCCTTCTGTCAGAGATATGATGCTATCGTTGGAGATATAACGATATTAGCTGAAAGGACAAAATATGTGGAGTTCACACAGCCATTTGCAGAGTCAGGGTTGACCATGGTGGTTCCAGTGAAGTTTGATAAATCGAAAAAGGCATGGATGTTCTTGAAGCCTTTCACTGGAAACATGTGGATAGCGACAGGCTCTGTCTTAGTTTACACAATGCTTGTAGTTTGGTTCATGGAGCATCAGTCCAATCCTGAATTTAGAGGCCGGTGGAAAGATCAACTCGGAACTGCAATGTGGTTTACATTCTCTTCACTATTTTTTGCTCATAGTAAGTTTTGCTATCCTACATTTAGTATTTGAAATCGAACTACTTGTAATCTTTAATGTTAAATGAAGTGTCCTTGAAATATTCATATTAGCTTTGTTTAAACAGTAGAAGGAGATAACAATTTTTTACTTTGGCTGATAATCAGGGTAAAACATCAAAAGCAACTACACGAAGACTGTAGTAGTGGTTTGGCTTTTCCTGGTCTTCGTGTTGACCTCGAGTTATACAGCTTCTCTGACATCAATGTTAACTGTTCCTAGACTGGAACCAAGTGTGAAAGATATAGGGTGGATAAAGAGAACAAACGCAACCGTTGGATGTGATGGTGATTCCTTTGTTAAGGATTATTTGAGGCAAGTCCTGGAGCTTCAAAATATCAAGAACATTAGTAATCAGGACGATTATCCAAAGGAACTTGAAAATGGAAACATCAAAGCCGCCTTTCTTGAAATCCCATATCAGAAGATCTTCCTTAGAGAGCATTGCAACCAGTATGTTGTAGCTGGTCCTAATTACAGATTTGGAGGACTAGCCTTTGTAAGTACAAATAACTACACCATTTGCTCTTTTTAAAACCATGACCAGTCCCATAGTTGTGTCTATAGTCTGTATCTCTGATTTGCATAACTTTATTGATGTTACCAGGCATTTCAGAAAGGCTCTCCGCTAGCTAGTGATGTATCTGAAGCCATACTGACTCTAACACAAGATGGTACGCTTAACCGCTTGGAAGAACATTGGTTTGCTTTGTCAAAGAATTGTGATAATGTTGATCCTACTGGTGAAACAGAAAGCCTCACCCTTGGGAGCTTCTGGGGCTTATACCTAGTCTCTGGTGCAACATCTACTCTCTGTTTGCTATTTTATGTGTATCATTTATTCAGAAAATCCCGGCAACTGACTGGAGCATTTCGTGACAATATACTTCATCCATCAACTGATCAAAGTTTATGGACAAAGACAGCTGGAATTATACGGTATAACAAAAATGACAAGCCTGCAGTAACTTTAAGGAGAGTAACGTCTGCCCGGGCAGCAGGTCTTAGGGTAGACGAGAGGGCTGATTCGCGTAAGTGGCACTTGGTGAGTCCTTCAGACGCTGCCCAAATTTATGATGGCTCTTCCCAACATCCTCAACTTGCTGTAGAATTGGGGAATTCAAGGTCAAATTGAAGTGGGATTATTCGGAGTAACAAAATGTCAAAACATACTTATATAGGTTTTCAGTTTTCTGCACCAACTTCTTATAGCTAACATTGATTCCTCTGAAATCTAAATCAATTCAAATGTAAAGGTTTCAATAGAATTATAAATTGTAGAATAGTATTCCAACTCATGAACAAATGGATAGGTGAAGTGGAATGATCATGACAACATCAAAGTTCGAATGTTATGTACTCTCACAAAGTGGTCACTCACTTGGAAACAAAAAATTTATACTTGAAAGTGACTTTTTACTCCTTTTTCAGGGCCACAATTAAAGCCTGGCATGAGAAAATGTGAAGCCTGAAAGTGCATGGTCCACAGCATTTACTGAGCTCATCTCTGGTAGAAAGCCAGTGATATCAACAAAGGGATGATTGAATTTTAAATACAAAGAGTAAAAAGTGCATCTTGTGTGCTCTGCTGACTTGTGTGAAAGTGAGGTCTCTCATTGCACTTGCACATGCTATGCATTTAAGTATCTGAGCTTCGAAAAGTTCTTTCGAGAAATCTTTCTTTAGGTGTGGCTTGAAATGGAATTCCTTTTGAAGTGAATATTTTCTCATAAAATGGGGTGTCACCGAATATCTCTACTCATCAGGACAAGTTGTAAGAAATCAACCAACGTCTTTTGTTTTTAAATCGTTGTTTTTGATGACTTTCACCTACTTCATTGACGTTTAGGTCGTACTCTTGGGTGCTTCATTTTATTGTGAATATTCCTTTTGAAGCATAATTTGCATATCTACATGGAATTAGGCCCATTTCAGACCAAACATGTTATCCTGTAAAAATACTTCTATATTTTAAAACAAAAATAGGTTCAATCATAACAAACAATTTCACTTAAGTAAACACAAAATTAACAGATCCAAGACTGAAGACTAATTATCTTTTGGCTTTTTAGGTAGTGAAAAGAAAAGGAACAATCATCAGCTTAGTTATTTCTTTGCTTGAAATACAAGTTGCTTTTGCTTAAATTTTTGTTTTGTCTAGCTTCCTCTTCTTTTGGTGTTGGTAATATGATTAATTATAAAAATGAAATGGTGAAAGCATAATGGAACAGAGAAAATGAGAAAAAGTTACTAGTGAACATGGACATATTATTAGAATTTCTTCATGTTTTGACTAATGACACATACCTTACCTTTTACTTTTTGCCTTTCTTTGCTGTACCATAGAAAGCAAATCAGTTAAATTTTGTGTTTTATGACATAAAGCTTAGTCACTGTTCCACTCATCTTTAACCTTTTACTTACCCTTTTTATTACTTCACTAAATTTAACATAAGATTCTTTAAGTGTACAACTTAACAGATGGTTCCATCCCTTTTGTCCCCCTCCCCATCCTAGATTAAGAGCCTGTTTGGCTCAACTTTTAAGCTGGTCAAACTGACTTAAAAGCTGGTTTTTGACTTATTTGACTGTTTGGCAATATTCAAAACAGCTTATTTTAAGCTAAAAAAAACTTATTTTAAGCCAAAAGTTAAAAGCTGGGGTAGGGGTGCTTTTTTTTTTTTAGCTTATAAGCTGTTTTAAGTTGACTTTACTTTTACCCTTTTGCCCTTAATATTTTTATATAATCCCCAAATTACCCATCCTTATGCTCACATTTTCTTCCATTTTTCCATTTTTCCTTCTCACGCTTGGCACATATAACTTAAATAAAAATTTATATTCCTCTTATAAATAATTTGTGATAATAAAAAAATATGTGAATGATAGATAATTATTATTACATATGGATGAAACTAAAATAAATCTTAAATCGTTCTTTGATCTATTCAAATTAAATATCTTTAAAATCTATAATAAGTTTATAAAAGAAATTGTGAATGATAGCAAAATATAATTATTTATGACTGTAAAATATAAATTAATTAACTTTTATTATGTTAACAGTTTTTAAGGGTATTTCAGACATTTTGATTTAAAAAGCTATTTATCAGCACTTATTTGCCAAACACATCAACAACTTTTTTTTTCAACTTCAGCACTTTTATCCAAACACATAACTGCTTATTTTAAAAATAAGTTTCAGCACTTTCAAAAGTACTTTTTTAAAGCTGCTTTTATTAAGCTCATCCAAACGGACCCTAAAAAGAGCAAATAGTATACAATTGAGGGCTGGTTCACTTGATGAACTGACAATTGCGATCTTGAGTGTGACGTAATGATCAATGAAATGGTTAAAAATTCTATCAAGACAAAAAGAAATGTTAGATGATTCTTCTCATTTGTCCTATCATTAATGGACAGTTACCTTAGTACTTGTTGCTAATAGGAGGTGAAAGTATCTGTGGAATCAATTGAGATACGCATCGACACCACCGTCATTAAAAAAAATCATTGGTTAGTGGTCACAACTACCGTAACGAAATAGGGAGGAAAAATAAATAAAAAATGACGGAGAAGTGTATATTCACCTGATGTCTCCCATCATATTTATTAATGTATTCCAATATTTATTGATTGGGCATCTCCTCACGGGTCCATTTATATCCTCTTTGGAACATGGCTACTTATTGTCTGTCTATAGCAGTCACCTTTCGATTTTTCCTATATACTTCTCCACAATTTCCTATTTTGTCTTGGTCACTTAAACCAAACAACCATGTCTTCTTCTCCCACATTTTCTTCCTTTGTCACCATTTTTATGTTCCTCTTCTTCCTCAATTTACCCTTCTCCAATTCTCAACTACCAATCAAGGCCACCATTCGGTGTGCTCCTCGACAACTCTCCGTTAGCTACTATGCCAAATCATGCCCTCAAGTTGAATCTCTGGTAGGCTCTGTAACTTCCAACATGTTCAAAGAAGCCCCTGCCTCTGGTCCTGCTACCATTCGTCTTTTTTTCCATGATTGCTTTGTTGAAGTAAGTCACAATTTACTAGCAGTAACTTTTTTCAGCGCAAGTGCTAGCTAGGTTCAAAAATGCTATTATAAGTGAATTGCTTCCATTTATACAAATAGAGGCGGATTCAAAATTTGAACTTTATAGGATCATATATCCGTAAATGTTCTTTTGAAATTTCTTAATAGATAGAGCTAAGTTACTGAGTTCTGTTGAATTCGTTATTAACATTGTGCATTCACCTCCGAGAGCCTTTACATGGGGTGAAGTAGTCGAGTTGTGCCAAGTTGGCCTGGATACAGTTGTTATACGAAAAAATAAATTGCAAGTACATATGTTTTTTTTTTTGAGAACTTTTGTTGTTTGAATGCAGGGGTGTGATGGGTCAATATTGATATCAAGTAAAGCAGGAAGCAAAGAATTAGCAGAGAGAGATGCAGAAGATAACAAGGATATAGCTAAAGAGGCATTTGAGGGCATAAATAAAGCCAAAGCTATTGTAGAAAGCAAGTGTCCTGGTGTTGTTTCTTGCGCAGACATTCTTGCCATTGCTACCAGAAATTTTGTCCACTTAGTAAGTCTACTAATTCAAATACAAATGAAATACACTCATAGTACAACAAAATAAGTCTAAATAAAAAGAAAAAAAGTGAGCCATTTGGTCTTTTTTCTTTTTCGTCGAAATCGTCTCCTTCTCATATTATCCAAATTTTATGAGAAGAATCAAACGGTTCTCAACGAATGTTTAATATATTGGAGGCAATAGTCCAAAATCGTACTGTATAATATATATTTTTTGACACTTAAAAAGTTAAAATTTATAGCTGTCCAATTGGCATAATATGATAAACAAGACAAAGGTCATACTTTTTATCTTTTGTCAATTAGTACACTAGTCATCTATATATATATGTAGGCAAGAGAGTACCAAATTGCAGTAAAGATTGCTCAATTGAAGTGGCAGTTAAAAAACATACCTGATCAAATAGATTTAGAATGACATGTGAGCTACATATTTTAATCTAATTATTATACCGAGGACTCCAAATGAACTCTTGGGATAATAACAAACTTTTGACTTGTCTTTAAATCATTTTGAATCACAGTTTGTCAGAATTCAGTAATTTTAGTTCAGACTTTGTATTTATTTTAAAATTTTATCGTAAATATTTGTTGATTTGATGAATAGGTTGGAGGACCCTATTATGAAGTGAAGAAAGGAAGATGGGATGGGAAGTTATCAAAGGCATCAAGGGTGCACCAAAATCTTCCACAATCAAATTCAACAGTGGACCAACTTTTAAAACTTTTTTCCTCTAAAGGACTCACCTCAGAGGACCTTGTGGTCCTCTCAGGTGCACATACAATAGGTTTTGCACATTGCAAGCAATTTGTGAACAGAATTTATAACTACAAAGGGACCAAGAAACCTGACCCTTATATGGATCCTAGGCTTTTCAAGGCCTTAAAAATGTCATGTCCACAATATGGTGGAAATGTTGATATTGTAGCACCATTTGATGTTACAACACCTTTCTCATTTGACAATGCTTACTATGGGAACTTAGAGGCTAAATTGGGATTATTGGCTTCTGATCAAGCTTTGTCTTTGGACCCAAGGACTAAGCCATTGGTTCAAGAATTGGCTAAGGATAAACATAAGTTTTTTCAAGCTTTTGCTGATGCTATGGAGAAAATGGGAGGTATTGGGGTCAAAAGGGGAAGAAAACATGGGGAATTTAGAAAAGATTGCACTATGCATCATGTGTGATTTTTGTGTGTTATTGGATTATTTTATTTTTCACCTAATTATTTATTTTTATTATTATTTGATTATTTCTTCTAATTTTGTTGAAGGAATCTTGTACTGCTTGAACACATCTATGATATATCCTTGGAGAAAGAGGAGAATTGAGATTAAAAGAGAAAAAAAAAACTTTCCCTTTTTTTGTCATTTATATATTTTTCTTTTGGCTTCCCTCAATTAGATGAATGGAAATGGGGAAAATAAAGTGTTCTCCAGTGTAGTGCACTAACATTGTAAAATAGTATTTACACAAACATATCATTTATAATTACAGTTAATTTTATTTAATAAGATTAATTGGTAATGTAATTTACAAAAAATAATAAATAACCAATTAAAACACGTTAAACAATCAATATGGATTGTGATGAATGATTGGAATCTCTAAACAAAGGCGGGTTTATGCAATGGAAAATAAGACACTTGTCTTATGCCCCAAATTATTGTATCCTATTACTAAAGAAATTCTTTTTAAAAGAAAAGAATTTTTTTATAAAAAAAGTATATTGTACGTTCAATTTTCCGATTAATACTACAAGATTCAAAAAAATATTTTATTATTAACTAATTTCTAAATTTTGTGACTAGTTAAAATCAGACATTCAAATTAAAATAGACACTATAATTTAAGAAAAAAAATTAATATAATTTTAACTATTTCAATAATTTTTCCAAAAATAAACGACTAGCAAAAGTCAAAAGTTGAGAAAAATATACTTTTATTTCTGTTTTACCAGAGAAAAAAATTAGAGTGCGTGCTAAATTGCGCCAGGAATAAGAACAGCAAGGGTGTGCTACATTGCGCCATAATTGCTCCACCTTACTTGTCTCGCCAGTCGCCAGCGACGAAGAAGTTGTGAATCGGAAGAACCAATAATGAGGGCCGTGGTCCAGCGTGTTTCTTCAGCCAGTGTAGAGGTGAAACCTTTGAAGATTTTTTTCTTCTTCTATATATATATATATATATATATATATATATACCAGCTAAAATAATGATGCTCATTGCTCACCTAGTGCATAACACCAATTTTTTTCAGGTCGAGGGGCGTACGGTATCAGCAATCGGGCCGGGATTGTTGGTTCTCGTCGGGCTTCATGAGTCAGACGTTGATTCCGATGCTGACTACATGTAAGTGAACTGTGACTGTAAAAATTAGTACTTTGAAATGCTCAATAGAAGATAAATATTTTCCGAATCAATTTTTTTCCTTTGTTTTTTGGGTTCTGTTACTGTTTGTAATTTTGCAGATGCCGGAAAGTTTTGAATATGAGATTGTTCCCAAATGAGGAAACTGGAAAGACATGGGATCACAGTGTAATTTTCTCTCTGTTGTCCATGTAATAGTGAACCTTCTTGCTGTAGAGTGAACACCTTTATCATGAGCTTTTGTTGCTATATGATGGAATTGCATATTATTTTTTGCCTGATATAATGTGTGGCTTCTGAGTGCTGATTTTTACAGCTATATATTGCCTAAGCATTACTAACCAATTATCTAATTGGACACTGAAAATTTTAGCTTGAATCAATGCTTTATTATTTTGTAAAAAAATTTACCTCTTATGCTAGTTGATTCTTAGAAGATATATCACTGATAACTGATAAGCATTGACATAGAACAGTTCATCTCATGAGATGAATATTTGGCTGCATTACAAGAGTATCCCATGTCCAATTTATTAGAGGAAAAGAAAAAGCAGAACATATAGAGCATTCATATCATCAACACCAACTAGTTTGGGATTTAGGTCTAGCTGATTGATTGAACTTGTTGCTACCTTGTAAACTTTAAAAGGAAGTAGGATAAAATGGAGAAGTTACTCCCTGTGTTATTAGCTGGAGGCTACATTTGTTAAGAAAATGAGAAGTTCGTCTTTGCAATGTAATGGCATATTCAATTTTTCTCTCTCTTGGTTTGAAAATTCATTGCTTGCATTCGGCTGTTTAACTTCTATTGGAGATACTACGAAAGATAGGAGATTGAACAATAAGACGAACTGCAAATTTTGAAATAAAATCATCGCTCTAACTTTAGACTGAACTATAAGACGAACTGCATTTCTACTCAGAAAGAATGTAAATGGGCCATTTCTTTTACTCCCTTATTGACCTTACTCTCCCTTTCCCATTTAATTAAACCTATCTTTTTGGTCAATTTGAAATAGTCTGGCCTAGTTTTAAAAATGACAAAGATCCTCCTTTTTCGACTGAACTCATGTGATTACCTATTGAACTTCTCGTTCTTAGACTCTACAAGTTGAATGGGTTTAGATTATTGGGACGGATGGAGTACGTTTATTCATGTGAGTGTTACCAAATACCAGCTAGAAAATGTGGTACATATTACACAACAACAACAAACATCAGAAAGACTTCTCATATCATGAAAACATATGTTGGTAAACATTTAAGGAAAAAATTTCAACCCACATTGAATGGCATTGTCATGGAAGATAATCTCCAAAAGCAGAAAGTAGGATACAGAAGAAGATCTTTGACCAGCTAGTAATACATGTATGAAGAAGTTTAATGTTTAAATCTTTACTCAAGTCAAGACTAATTTGGAAATGTCACCATGTTGGTTATTTTTAGGCACTGCAGATTCATAGAGTATAGAATATCATTGCCTTTTTATATCTTGTCGGAGATGGTGATGCATCTTTGTAAATGATGATTGTATTTCATGGCTTGACAAAAGATGTATTATTTACTGTGTACATATTTACTTAGTTTTACGTCACTGCTTCAGTCTTAAGTTTGTCCGCTTCTATTGTCCATTGGCAGGTAGTTCAGAAGAATTATGAAGTTCTATTAGGTAACTGATCTGTTGCACAGGTTCTCACAGTGGTCTAAGTGTTAGATGATGCTTTGGCTGTATCAATGATGGGGAAATAAGTTAAACTTTGATCAGGATGTATAATGATTTACTTGTATGTCTCTACTGGATGGTGCAGTGAGTCAGTTTACACTATATGGGATTTTGAAGGGAAACAAGCCTGATTTTCATGTTGCAATGCCTCCTGAGAAAGCAAAACCCTTCTATGCCTCTCTGGTTGAGAAATTCCAGAAAGCTTACAAACAGGATGCCGTCAAAGGTAAAAAACTTTTTGCATGAATTCTCAGTTTTGATCTCCTTTTCTATTAACACTAGTCCCTATGGAAAGATAAAAGTGGATATCAACTCTCTCTCTTTGTTCTTTTGCTGAATGGCTTCTATATTTTTGACTGAACTCCTACCTTACTTTCAAAACAAGTCAGCACCAGTTCCAGGCTGTCAGCACAATGCATTTCCCCCAATGCTGATTTACTTGCTTGTCTTTACTCTATTTGCAGACTATACATGTTGATAACTTAACCATGAAGGTCCTAATACAGAATGCTAATACTTTAATTTTGCCTTGAACTAAAGAAATTTAGTGTTGTAATGTTGGAATATGTTCTAATCTGGAATGTTGTGATATAATAGCTATCCCCTTCTGTGAGATGGAATGTTTAGTAATCGTTTCCTCAGACTAGAATACTTATATATCAGTACATATGTAACACAAGGCTAAATTTCTCCAGCCATTGTGAGATATTCTTCTAAGTAATTGAAGTGTTTGGATGAGCTTTTGAAAAGCCTAAGCTTTTAAGTTGTTGCGTTCAAAATCATCCATGCAGTCATAGTAATTACATCTGTTGACTATTCACTGGATAAAGCTATTGGTTTTTTATCCATGGTGTTGCTCTATCAACTATCTCATTATTGAGGGCTCTTATATCTGCTTGGTTTGGAAAAATGGCACAAGCATAGATCAGTATCATAGATCTTAAAGCTGAACTAATATCTGGTTTCTTTCAAAATCTCCAATTCTTGAAGATATTTAGTCTCTGTAAGTAATAAAAAAAAGGTCTTCTTTAGTATGATGCGAAGAAGTTGTATTTCTCTGTGCAATGATCAAAGATTGACTGGTTTTGATACTCTTGTTTTTACTGATGAGGTATAAAGTATTATATCCTTGTATTTTCTGGTCATACTATTTTCACCTTAGTTAAACCCCAGAGCTTCAGCTAGACTGAAATGCTTTCAAAACGCCTTACTAGCTTAGTCGGTGAATAATGGATCCACAGGAGTAACTTCTGCTCTTCTTGTTTTGTTCTGTTCTTTTGAGAATGCTAAAATTACACAAATTGTATAATGCGAGATGACCATCTATTATTTGTTGTTTATTGCAGATGGCGTCTTTGGAGCAAAGATGAAGGTGAGGTTCTCTGAAAATAATTATTTCTTTTAGCTTTAAAATTCTGTTGAACTGTAGGATATTCTCAGACTTTGGTATTTCTTTAATTTTGTAGGTCAATTTAGTCAATGACGGTCCTGTGACAATGAATCTTGACTCAGCACAACCGTCAAAATAAAACTTGAAGCAATTGAGGAAGTGATTCCTAAGCACTTCTGTTGCAATTTGAATGATAAATCTAGCGTTCTAAAAGTAGGCACCAAGTGTTGGGTTATTATTTTATGAAATTTTAGGAATCTCGAAACCTGAAAGATATTAAAAGAGGGGGAAAAGAAAAACTCTGTTTTACCCAAGTGGAATTTTATTACTCATACAGGATTATACTCCTAACTCTTAAACTTGTATTAAAGTGTCATGAATATGAACTTTCAGCTTATAGCTGTTATCACTTGTTGAAGTAGCTGCAAACTTACTTCGGTTGTACATTGCACCAACATTATTTGAGAACATCCTGCATATCATCCAGAGAGCACATCATCACCTCTCATGAGAACACGGCGCTTCAAATAATTCATCAGACAAGTTTCATTGTTTGTTTCCATTTTGTTCTGTTCAGCGTTTTCACGACTATCATTGGACAGAATACACTAACATTGGAGAGATCCATTTAAGCATTAACACATAGCTTAGAGCTATGGATATTCATACATACACCAAGTTCTTTAGAGTTGCCCTTTTTCGGTTTTCCTGTAACTACAAAGGACAGTTCCATTGGCTATTAAAGTTGTCATATAGTGCCGTCACAAAATATAGTTGAAAGTTAAATTTCACCAATCACCATAGGTAGAAGGCACAAATGAAGCTTTCACTGAAGTTTCCTTGATCAGCATTTGACCACTACTGGCTGTGTAGAAACATCATTTGGCCGACTTCAGGTAGGAGGGCTTTGCAAATTGCCCCCATTTGACCAAATATACATTATGAACAATAAATAGTAACTGCTGTTTCTCCTATGACTTGGTTGAGAGAATGGTCGCGGCTGTAAACACTGCTTCTTTACCCATAAGTAGAATTTCTGTGTTCCTGCATCATGATATGTCGACTTATTAACTTGTGCAGAGCTAGAAACTAGAAAAATTTTATGTTAAATTAACTTCAAGTTCTCCACGTTAGTATATCATCTGAGGCATCAAAAGAAGAAGTGTTCTAATAACACAAATCTGTAAGGACAGGAAAGCCAGCATTGCAGAAAAGAGACTATTCTAATCACTTGCTAGCTCAGAAGTGGCAGAATGAATTCTAGATGCAGATCACCATGTAATCCTCCCTATCATTTTCTTTTCCAGATCTGAACAATTGTTTGAAATACCAGTAATTCTAATTTCTTAGAGAGGACTTATGTCTCACCCAGTTGTTTTTCTAACTACAGTACTAATCCAAATTACAAGTGAGACCTGACCAAAAATTCCTGGACTAGATGTGGCCTTCTGATCTTTTTGGCTCATCCAATCTAGCTCTATATGGAAGTTGGAACTAAGTAAGGGATCATGTTTCCTAAAGAAGCTAAACTGCTAAGAGGAACGTGATCCATACAAAATTCACAAAAAGAATAAAAATATGGGTACTTCAATGGTCATGTTGCAGGTGCTAATGAACATTTCTGCCCAGAGAACCTAAAAGTTATTAGGTGCCTATTTCATTATGTGAAGCTTGTGCAATGGGTGGCTCAAAAATACATGAGAAGGCGGCAGAATTTTTCCATGGAAATTCAACATAACTTCAGCATGTGAAAGCAAGGCTAATCAACACACATCAAGTGAATCTTACTTTACAAAAAAAAATAAAAAAAATAATGAATCTTACTTGTATTCTTTTCTGATAAAAGTAAAAGCAGCTATTATATGCTTGCAGATTTCTGTGAGAGAGCTTCCTTTCACCATCTCTTCAAAATCATCATTTTGAGCAGAAGAATCCACTGATACTGACAAATAAGCCTACAAGAGGATGAAATACTTATCCTAGTGAGAAAAAGATCAAAATGATTATCTATAACTGAACTCAAAGATCTTTTTGCAGCATCTTATTGAAATTCTGCGGGGAAAGAACTATCCAAGGAATCAAATTGGATATCCTAGAAGTAAACAAATTTTTTTTTGCAAGGATTAATCACCAAAAAGGCATGCGCAAGAAGCAGCTGAGCAACATCCATTCCAATTTTCTTGATGATATTTTTTGTGCTCCTGCTGTTTGAGAAGCACTTTAAAACACCTTCAAATGTGGAATCATTCACCAGACTATTTGATCTCCTAGTACGAACAGGAAACTGCAACATAAAGTACATAAAGTGGTATTAAATTCTCAAAATCTTATAGCTTGTAACATCTGTATCAAAGCAGGCAACATCAAACAAAGAAGGTGAGAAAACCAAATAGAGCAACTTTTTTGTTAGAGGACAACTCAACTAATATAGGGTACGGGAAAACAACCAACAGAACCAAAAATAAAATAAAATTGGGGCATAGATCTTTTGGAATTCCTGAAAAGGAAATGCAAACTAGTAATTTGCTGACAATGTTCAAGTTGTCAAAACAAAGGACATTTGTAACGCTCCCAGGAACTTGCTCGTACACCATTCCCCATCTAGGAGGTTTGGAAAATTAATGCTCCAGATTTTCCTAATTCCCAATATAAATTTTCCATAAAGCATCTAGGGTCCAACCTATATCCATACTTCTTGAATATGATTGAATTGAAAGCAAAAGCTCCTGGGTATCAAAGCACCAAGCAACAGAGGGTTCCACAATCATGCCTAGTACTTCAACAATGCATTGACCAGAGTCTAGAAATCTGTAGGGAATTCATGATTAAATTCAAAAGGAGATAAGCAGGGGACTAGTTAAAAGTAAATACTTATCTTTTATGATAAGTCTGGTTAAAGGTAATATCTTGACAAAGATTTTCCTATGCATGCATGGACAACTTAGCATTTCTGCCATCAAAAACAAAATGAAGAGACCAGCACAACATAGCCTAAAAGAGAACAAATGGTAAGTTGTATTTAGTAAGTACATGGAAGTACTAGAATAAGCAAGGAGTCATTTGATGTATGTCAATGTCACAAATAAAAGAGTCTGATGGTCAATATCTACAGAGGACTCCTCAAGTACAAGTTATTTGAATGTATACAACATTAGACATCTTCAAAGATCCAAGAAAATAACACAGATCGATGCATAATAAAACAGAACGACAATAACAAAAGAAGCCAATAACAAAATATTAAGCTTCATAATGAAAATATATTCAATAAGCTAAAACAAAGCCCCAGTCCTTGTATCTAGCCTACATTCAGTGAATTAAGTGAAGATACTTCCGCTGTCGGTTTAAAAATCAGTTAACATATGGCACGATGATAGAAGAATGCATTTACCTTAGGAGTGTATTTCTGAAAGTGCTGCATGATTATTTTTAGCTTCCACCAAGGGTCATCAAAGACCTGCAGAAAATTATTTGACCATATTATGCAGCATTCTCCTTGACAAGCAAGATACATCAGAATGATAAAGAAACATGTAGGGTAAAATGTTAACATCGTCCCAATAAAAACATAAATTTCATCTCATTATCCTACTTAAGAGGAAAGGACATTACCTGAAAAAAGGGGGAGAGCATATCAGAATTGTAAGCGAGTTCATCCAAAATGATCTCTGCAGCAGGTGTTCTGCACTATCTCTGATATCAATTGGATTTTCCAATCTGATGATTTTATTTCAAGTAAAATAATTCATTCAACAAAATACCTCACACTATCAGCTCTGGTGGTACAGCCTTGAACATCTGCCACATTACGTGATGTATCCAGGTCCATCATCTAATTGTGAAACAAAGTCACAGTTAGAATTGGTCAAATATTTTAAAGAGTAATAGCTCAGGAATCCACCATCCTCAGGAGATTCTTCAGATAGATACAAGTAGACCGTTTGAGTTCAGGTAAAGCCAGTGCAAAAGCAGCAATGCAATTATGTGATATCTCGTTTGAAGGAGGTGCGACTGAATCCACATCAGAGAACTCATATTTATCATACAAGTCAGAGAACACATCACATATAACTGACAGGCAGTCCTTGACTAAGCTTCTATAGATTATTTTTCTTGACCCCTGAACAATGAGAGGAAGACAAATAAGAAGTGGGATCCTAAGCATACATCAGTAGACTCACACTTCTAAGTAGCAATATTACAAACAAATAATATGGTGACATTTGAAAATGAAAACATACCAGAAGCATGCTGAGCAATGAATCCCGCAAAATGGTCCAATTCATCTTTTCTGCAAGATGAACCTTTTAATGATGGTTTCGAGAAGACCTCTTAAGGTGCATGAAAGTTGAAACTAGAAGAAAACAAGAATCCTCTGAAAATTATTACCTTTGAATGCTTTGATACGAGGCACAAAGTCTCCTTCAAGCACACTGACAAGATAGTGAAGTAGTAGCATCTTCCTTAATATCTGCAATAGGTGTTGTCAGACTATTTGATGAAGATACAAAGGCAGGATAATTCTTCAATGATGACACTATGCACAAATCACAAGACAACTGGCTGACAAAGATATAAATACAAAATTGACCTGTGAATTATCTTATTACTCTTAAAGAAAAAAATTACAAAATTGACTCATAAAATTATCTTATTAGTCAAGATTGTCAGATGGCTGTTCAATTACATGTACATCCACAAAGGAATTTGATATGTCAATACATTCAGAGTTTAACGCTCAATTAAAAATGCACACTGGACAAGGATGGTCATAAGCTAACTGCACATTCTAGCACTTGGTTAATCATTAAGTCATCACCCCGAGATACTGCTCCAACAAAAACATGTGAAAGGCAAATAACTTACATACTTCTTATGCCCAAGGAAATGACTAGATCTTCTCATAAATCAAGGAAATTCTGATATGACAATATGGGCCAAAAGAACCCGGTCACCTGACTAATAGCCTGTTAGGTCAAGCTTCGGGAGTACCAAAAGTGCTTCTTTTTTCAAAATAAACAAAAATGCCTATTTTAGAGAGTTGAGGCGTTTGGCCAAGCTTTTAGGGAAAAAATTTTGTTTTTGACAAGTAACAAAAGATTTTTACAAGCTAAAAAAGCACTTTTGGAACATTGACTAATTAGAAAATACTACTCTAATATTAGCAATATTGTTTTTGATATTCATTAGCTAAACACAAACTGCTACTCCATAAAAGTACTTCTGACAAAAAATCACTTCTCCAAATATGTTAATGGTAGAAGCTTGGCCAAACAACTATTAAGTATATCTGAAATTGTCATGTCTGCTGATATATGAGCTGATACGCTATGATAATAAAGGAATAACATATAATACTGTGAGGCATAGAAATCAAAAGAAAGCTTCAATATGGTGACTGACCTTTGTTTCTAATGCTTTTGACCTCTGGTTGATCATTTTCCCAAGTTCTTGTATTAGTGAATGAAAGCCCTAAAATCACCAGAAACATTAATGCTACCAAAATACATGTCAGAGGAATAATAAAGTTCAGTAAAATACACATAGGAAATTGGTGTAAATGTGTGATGTAGTCATCACACACAGTCAGTCTGTCTTACCAAGGGGTCAATTGATCCACTTGAACCTTTATTTATTTCATCGTCCCTATCCAATCCTAGAGTAAATGGACACCAGTCCTGACATAGAGTACCCGATCATTATTGATGTTAATATTGAGAAAACAACTGTGTGTGTGAACAACTGTGTCTTCATCTGTGAGAGGATGGAGATACCTCTTCAACTTCAACAGGTTCATTGAGAATGGTTGGTGGCAGACATGATGCTTGCTCCTCCATTTTGGGCAAGCACAGCCTAGTAAATCGCTAAATTCAAAAGAAAATCCATCCCAAGTAAGAAAGTCAAATGCAGCAGTAATAATATAAAAAGTTAAACCTAAGGAATAAGGCAAGCTCTTACCTTGTCCAACTCATTTAGAAGTTGATAACTTCCCATTATTAGCTCAAGTGAAGTCTCTTCCTTCAAAATTTGGAAAATCGCTTCACGCATCGTGCTGTTCCAGCATATCCGTGATATCAGATAATAGGAACCTTATGTGGTAACTTTTTTTAATCAAACATTATGTGGTAACTTGAAAGCTAAACTGACACACATTTATGATGGGGGGCAGTGTTATGAAAGGTGCTCGCCTCTCGCTAAAGGCGATGAGGTGAGGCGAGGCGATGCCTCGTCGCCTTTTACTGGTGAGGCATGGCGAGTCCAGAATGGCGATGCAGCGAGGCGACAAGGCGTCATCTTTTTATTTTATTTTTTCAAAAAAAGATCTGGTTTAATAATTAGAAGGAAATATAAGGGTTAATTTGGTGTTATTGCAAACCTAAGACTTCTTTCCTTGCACCTTGGCGACCCTCTCTTCTCCAGTTCTCCTCCCTCACTACTTCGCCACTCTCTTCTCCAGTTCTCCTCCCTCACTACTTCGCGACTTTCTTCTTCTCTTCTCCAGTTCTTCTCACTACTCACGACGAGACCTCAGCTACTCAGCAGGTATGGTTTTAGGTAAAAAAAATTCTTCTCTTCTTCTGTCATATGCAGAAGAAGAAGATCAGACTTTGTTGTTTACTCTGTTTTGTTATTTTGAAGCTACTGCATTTCTGCAATCTGCCTACATTTTTAAAAATAAATAAATCAATTCTTCTATATTTATTTCTACCCTACTCAATTTACTTATATACTAAATAACACAGTATTTGCTAATATATGTTATTTGCTATTGAGATTTCGGATATTTATATATGCGATTAAATATTTTAAGTTTTTGGTATTAATTAGCGCCTCAATTCAAAAAGGCAACCGCCTAACCGCTCGCAACTTTTTGTGTGTATATATATGTGTGTGTGTGTGTATAGAAAATCATATATATAATACGCTTGCCACCTATCAAACATAATTGCCAACAGTGCAATTGCAAAAGGTGCAACGTAGTACGTGAGGGGTTGAGGGTTCGAATCCTCGTTACAGTGCATCAACTCTTCCACTCTTTTTTTGTTCCCTTCTCTTCTTTTTCATTATTATGTGCAGGGTTTAGTTTTTTTCCATTAGTTCTTTATTTGTTATTAATTATTTATCATATTAGGAGTAACTATATTTTGCTTTTTCTAAATTATTCTTATTGACTTTCTCTTTCACTAAGTATTAGTGATTTATACGAATGTCATGTGTGATTCTATATTAATTAAAGATTAATTTAGCGTCTCATAAATATTAATAAGAATGTATTTAGAGAATAAGGTCTCATTCTTTTTTTTAAAAAAAATTACGTCGGTACATCTTAAGTAGTAGAATATCTAAAAGAAAACACTACTGAATATTCATATTTGATCAATTTGTTTATAAAAATTGAAAAGAAAAACAAAATAACTCGAAGTATGATCTAAAATTAAAGGAACCGACCCGTTTATCATTTAGACAATATGACACCCGCAACCTTTGAATTCTAATCCGCCTCTAATGCCAACTACATTGCAAGTTTGCAACAATGGTTTCTTCTTTGCTTTTTCTTTTTGACGAGTAAGCAAAAGATTATATTGCCACAAAAACTAAACAAAGATGCATCAAAATTGTTCCCCCAATGATCATAGTACAAGCAACAAAAAAGGCAAAAGTCCTAGACAAAAAGATGTTTTCACAATCACTTATACAAAGGGAGAAGTTCTATGCAATTCATGAGCTTACAGAAAAACAACCATTTAAGACTGGAAGGTAAGTTCATGCAAAATTGGTAGAGTACATTATTTCCTTATTAGTAGACAAAGAGAGAGAGACTATATATCAACCAATAGATGTAATAAGAAACTCTGCATTAATAAAGTGAATTGACTAAATAAAAGACTTGCAACAAAAAACCACATTAACAATTATTATGTATTTCTTATGACAAAAGAAAGAATAATTATTAGAAAATAGAAAGGGGAAAAGGACAAGCTGAGATAAAGCTTCAGTAGCTGGACAGCAGAAGTAAAAGGTATCATCTTTTATGATTCTAAAACAATGTGTGCAAACGAGTATATACCAACAACTTCTGTAACACCCTGCAAAGGAACACAATACTGAACCAATCAAAGATGGGAAGTAAAGGCAAACAGACCAGACATACAAGAGGACACTACTTTTAGGGATAACTGAGACCTAAGGAATTTGTGTAGTTAGTTGTTCTTCATTTGCAATTGCCAATTAACAAGGTTTGGACTCCATTTTTCCTCAAAATCATCATAAAGATCTTAAATTTATGATACAGCAACAATATCAAGTACACATACCAATCAACCAAAGGGGCTAGATACTCTCCATTATCCGTGCAATTCTCCAAACATACACACATACATACGCAGTGTGTGTATGCATCTATATAGTTCAGTTTATATATGAATTTACAGAAAATCATTATCATACAACATCAGCCATTACAAACAGAGAAAAAGAGGGTAGAATACCTAGTAGGCGGTGTTCCATTTTCTGGTAGCAATGAAGCAGAGCGAACAGCTTCTAGAAAAGCAAGACCTGGGAGATTTTTTCAATGTATCAATCGAAGAAGAAAACAGGTAAACAAATTACAGAACAAAAGAAGAAAGAAACTTAAAGCGTACTATCGTCGTGGCGGTGGTGAGAATCTCTATTGAAACCAGAAGTATCGAGAATCGCCATTGTGTTCACTTCAATTCCTCCATTGTTGCTTTCTCCTCTCTTTCGTTTTTCCATGTTGCTTCCTCCTCCCTTTCGCTTTTCCATGTTGCTTACTCCTCCCTTTCGCTTTCCCATGTTGCTTCGATTTTCAAAACCCTAGAGAAAAAAAACGACTCACGCACTCCTGATGCTCTTTTTCCCGCCACTGTGATGCCGTGATTCAGAATTTACAACTTATAATCAGTAAGTCTTGAGAATAGAAAAGTAAAGAAGTCTTGAGAATAGAATAGATAAAGAAGTATTAAAAAGAAAATTAAAAAAGAATTCCGATGTGGGGATTTGAACCTGGGTCTTCCGGGTGAAAGCCGAATATCCTGACCAACTAGACTACAATGGGCGAATATATTGACAAGGTATATATGCATATTTTTACTTAACTTTTGTTTTTTTTATCATTAGGATTTTAAGTAGATAATGATTGTCAAAGGTTAGAGTTAAATTATGAGAATACACATTTATTTATACATCTACGTGTAACTGTGAATGTTATGGTAGTTTTGTCCTTTTAGTAGCTAACTATAAGTTCATGCAATTACACCGCGTAAGATTTGAATAGGATAAAATGACCTAATTACTTCTCAAAATTATGTCATAACTACTTTTCTTACTTAAATAAATATTAAATTTTGGATCTCACTTAAAATATTATTATCACATGAGTGATTTATCGTGGGGTTCAAAAGTTTTTTGCAAAAGGTAATTAATATTTGCACTAAAATCCCAATATGTGTCCATGATCACTCCATTTTCCAAATGTAAATTAATCTTACTCTTTATTGTCCATTTTCTCAGGTTAAAAGGATCTCAAATAATTTAGTTAGCGATGTTTGGTTACTGGTTCAAATTATGCAGGATTTAGTTATGTAGGTATTGTCTATGCAGGATTTAGTTATGTAGAAACGTAACACATCAATCCTTTGTACCGAAGTAAGGTTGATTGCGGATGATAGTTATACGTCCGCCGGCAGTCAAGATTGAGAAATTGTACAGATTTCATTCGACGATTCATGTATTCATTGGTAACTGTTGTTCATCTTGTATTCCAAACATACTTAGAACAAAACTTTGAACATCTTTGTAAGACAACAAAGTCAAAGAACATTTTCACAACTAGAAAACTAAAACTAGTAGCGAAACTAGAATCAGAAACAGATTTAAAAAAAATATACGAAAGATTTTTCTTAAAGAAGAATTGTTTTTAATATGTGTCTAAAGAATCTTACTTATTCCAACAAACTTTGCAGAAACACGAAGTTACCAAGTTTAATGAACCAGTGAAGAATAGAAGAACTGAAATTAATTCACAAATCTAAAATTTGTAAAACACGTACCAGAATCTTGAAATTTTTAATAGGAAAAATATCAAGTCCACTGACTTCACAGTGTCCCCTTAAGAAAATTATTCCCCTCTAGTATCCGAGGTTTGATTTGGAATATGACCTCCCAGGGTAAAATGATCTCAATCACCAGAGTATAGATACCAAAAACTCCGGTGTCAGCGAACCACTCAACGGCAGTAAAGTACACTTAGAATACTAGATTTAGTAGTTAAAGAAGAAGCCCATTAAAAAATCTCTTTAAAATGAGAGGAAATCCCTCAATTTATAGAAAACAAAGGATAGTGCGAAAAGGTTCTTATTGTGCCTTACCGAAAAAGTCACAAACCTTTGAAAAAGTCACAATCTTTCAGAAAGGTCGTCACCTTTCATAAAAATCACAATTTTCCATAAAAGTCACAACTTTTCATAAAAGTCGCAACATTTCATAAAAGTCACAACTCTTCATAAAAGTCGCAACTCTTCATTTTCCATTCACACCTTTTTAAAATCCAACAGTAACTAATCACTTTTGGGTAGAAGCATGGTAACAAAAAGAAGAACGTCAGCCTTGAGGGTAGTTATCAAGGATTTAGAGATTATAATACATGAATTATTAACTATTGAATATTAAACTTATTATAAATTATTAATATATATTATTTATAAAATAATAATACATGCTAATAAAATGTGAAATATATTGAATAATGTATAATGCTAATATTTAATTAGCATATGTTCCGTTAAAAAATATACAAGTAATTTTTAATATTAAAAAAATATTTATATTTACATAAATCAATCAAAACGACAAGTATATAAAAAAATGAAAATAATCTATATACAATAAAAAATAAAAATAACACATGATGATAGAAAATAATAAAATTTTCAATTAAATAATTCAAAGCACTTTGAGGTAATTTCCTTTTATTCAAGTATCAATTGGTGGACAAAATTATGGAGCATTAATATTGATAGAAGTATGTAACATGTAGTACTCGAGTTCAGGGCCGTCTTTAACCCCTAGGCGGGAGCGGATCTATGAGTGTCTATGAAGTGTCACAACATCCACTAATTTTTTATTTTTTTTTATATATATACATATTTAAGAAAATGAATATATACTTTCTTTGCTACATATTAAATAAAAGGGTTAATAGTTCGATTGGTAAAGGAAATAATTTGTTACACGGTCAGCATCGATTTGAAGCTTGTTGGCAGCATTTTCTTTCTTCCTTTTTTTTCCCTTTTGTTTTGTCTTTTTTTATTTTATTAATGTGTGGTTATCTTTTTTTTCCTTTTCACTCATTTTTATTTACAAGTATTTTTTGTTAATCCTATTCATCATAATTAATTATAAGTTCTTTTACTTTCTCTTTCACTGATTATTAATTTTTTGATACGTGTGTTGTGTGTTTATTTTATCAATTAAATTATGAATGTGACATAAATATTATTAAGAATATATTTAAATAGTAATTTTTAAAAATATAAGTTTTAAAAATGAATAATATTATTATTAGAGTTTTTTTAATTTGATTTCGATCTTCACCAACATTCTTGCTAAGTAAGACGACTACATTGAAACTAAAATTTGTATTCTCTTTTGTTATATTTTGCTACAACACATCAAGACAATGGAATATGAATATATGGAGTTAAGACTATTAGATAATTTATACAAGCTCAAATTTTAGTGTGAAAAAAACTCTTTTTTCCTCAAAGTTTCAGCTATAATTCCTAAAAAAGAAATAAAAATTGAATTGTTACTTAGCTATAATTTTATAATATCTAAAAGAAAATATTACTAACATGCATGTTTGATCGATTTGTTTATATAGATCGAAAAAAGATAAATAACTTGATTGTAACTCAAAATTAAAACGACCGACCTGCTTATCTTACTTGAACAATGTGATACCCAGGACATTTAAATTGTAGATCCGCCTCTTTCCTAAGCCTCTAAAGTCACCGTTGGGCCCATATATATTTATTTATTCATTTATTTGGGGGGTGGGGGTGGGGGGCATTTTTAAAACAATTACTTATATATATTTCTTTTTTTTTAAAATAAATTATGTACTATGAGTGTTGTGATTCTACTAAGTAAATTGCATATGAAATGAAAATATATCTGAATTTTGTAAGAAAAAATTTGATAAAAATATGGATAGCGAAATCACAATGGCATTTGAAGAATCTTTAAGAGATGATTGTTTTATATATGTAGAGTAGATCAAACTATTTTTTCACTTCAAAATAGAGTTGAACCAATTAAAGTATATGAATTTTTTTTTGATTTCTTATTTAGTAGTAAAATATTGAGATCACTAGATGATGAGAATTTAGAAAATATTGTCTTGACCTTGAACTTTTTGACACGTAATAGTTATTTCAATATTGATGTTTATTAAATTTTTGAATTAAAAGTGTTAAGGAAAATAATACAAGTAGAAGATAAATGACCCAGTGAATACTCAATAAAATAAAAAGACTTGATTCTTTTTCAAATATACATATTGCTTATAGAATAATGTTAATAGTCCTTGTAATCGTTCGAAAGAAGTTTTTTGAAATTTAAATTGATTAAATCTTCTTGAAGATTAGCAATATTTTAAAAGAGATCGAATGATATAGTTATATTATCATTTGAAAAGGAATTATTTAAACAAATTGATTATAAAACAGTGCATAATGATCCACATCTAAAATAACTAGAAACGTAAATTTTAAATAAAAATACATATGATAAAATTTATATATATTAGGCCCCTTTATGAAGATTCACTTTAAACTTCCAATGTTGTTGAGTCGGCCGAGGTGCACCCATGCTTGCGGACACCGTGATACTTCATTTATGTTTGATTGTAGTAAGAAACGTACTAAACTAGTCCTAGCTGACCCACTCTGTTTACCCAAAGTAATGGACGCTAACACCAATTGTCAACTATAGAGTGAAAAAGTTTGAAATATATATACCTACTTTTTCAAGCTTCTAATTAATTGCCTAACCGATTTGAAATACACTTCTTTTTTGTTTCCTATTCGATTCGGTGCCTGCATTACAGTCTTGATTAATTTCAAATTTATAGACTCATTCGGAGTTTACGCTCGTAACATAATTTTCCCCATATCAAGGACATGAATCAGAGATCTCTGAGTAAAGATGGAGCAATCTCAATAAAATACATGTTCATCTTGTATTCCTATATAGAGAAAATAGAATAACAAATAGATTAGAAACAATATACAAAATATTTTTCTCAAAGAAGAAAATCGAGCCATTGAATGGGAAGTGTCCTCTTAAGGTGTTTATTCCCCTCAAGTATCCGAGGTTAATGGAATAAATTTTCCTGTGATGAAATAATCTTATTCACCTGCGTATTGGTACCTATAACCGGTGTCAGCGAATCACACGCCGACAGTAAAGTACACTTATAATACTAGATTTAGTAATAGTAGTAACTCATAAATTTGATTTTTTTTAAAAAAAATAGAGGAAATTCCTCTATTTATAAACAACAAATAGTAGTATGAAAGATTCTTATGTGACTTATCGAAAAATTCACAAAACCTTTGAAAAAGTCACAATTTTTCAAAAAGGTCATAATCTTTCATAAACACAATTTTGCATACAAGTCACAACTCCTCATAAAAATCACCATTTTTTATTAAGTCACAACTTTTCATTTTCATTTACAAGTTTTAAAACCCAACAATACACTTGTAAGTTACCATGCGTAAACACATTGCTACAATTAACAAACTAAAGTAGTTTTAGAATTTTGGTAATTCATAAGTATTATCTGAACTGCCATTTTAAGTATTTTTCATTAACATGATATGATAATTGGTGACGCTGATTTTATGGTTTTGATTTTGAATTTTTGCTAATTTAGGTTGTCATAAATGTTTCAAAGAAAAAAAATGAGAATGTATTATAATAAGAATGAATACAAAAATTAATAGGACGGCTCAAACGTAATACGTTTCGAGATTTTAGTAGAAATAACACAAGGCATATTATTTGTGTTGCATTAATAAGCGAATGGACAGATAATGTTAGCTAAGCGTTACAAGTTACAACTACTTGGATGACTTTTGGTGATTTTTGTTAATAGTCAATGATAAATCTGTAATCACAAATTTTAATAATTTTTGAATTATTTGCTTCCACTATGACCAATTATATAGTTATTTGTTGTAGACACGCTATGAGCCATATTGAAAGACCTGCTGGGCCATTAATCTTGTTCAAGGTTGGCTGAAAAATTTATGACATGTACCACCGCTTATTAATTGTCACATGACAATTGTTTTGAAATCAAAGGGCTTTTACCCAACTAATTACGGATAAAGCATTTTACTTTGCTGTCATTTCTGTTTTGGCAGAAGAGAAGAGCGTTGGTGTGTTTCATTCGTTTATATTTACTTGTCATTCGTGTTGAATGTATATTTTTTATTTTATTTTTGAGTAATATTATTAAAATTAATTGTCTTATTTTATTTGTCAATTTAAAAAAATTAAGATAGAATTGATAACACTTTTCCTCTTTTATTCTTACTAAAATAATTCTTTTCAAAATTGGAAACAAGTTCGTTTTATAAATATAAATCTTAAGGAGTAAATTATGTTTTTTATATTTATTGTTTCCTAAAGGATAAAGTAGACAACAACTAATATGGGAAGGAGGAATCGAAGTACTTGTCAATTTTAGCAAAATTAAAAAAGTTTTATTTGTATTAATTTTTTGTACTACCCCTTACTATTAAACACTATATAAAATAGTACCAATAGTTAAATTTAGAGTTACAAAATATCAATAATAAGATATTTTATAAAATATCCTTTAATTACATTGATGTTTTTGTAAAAGACATATGTTAAGTCAATATGAATCAAGTAAATATAAAAGAAGATAGTAATTGAGATTATCATTTAAAAAATAAAAGTTTGTAATATTACATGCAAACCATAATGTTATAAAGTCAATCGTGAAATTGAACTGAAGTATCCGAAATTAGCATATTGCTCATGTATGTGAGCCAGTTATTTTGCCAATCATACAAACGTCTTATGCCAGCTAATTAATTAATCGACCTAACAATATTTAAGTTTTTTTTTAAAACTCTATTTAAGGACGGGTATAGGTAGTTCACTTTTCTTCCCTACACAACTTACATATTTTTTACGTACTCCATGGTTGAATTAAGTGTGTGAAAATGGTGATGAGGCTTCTGATTATCCTGTTTTTGGGTCTGGTGGCGTTACATGATCATAATGGTGTAGTACAAGGCATTGAAGTAGCTGTGTTGAGGAAATTGGCAGCCAAAAACAATGTAACATGTTTGTTGGTGTTTGGAGATTCAAGTGTAGATCCTGGAAATAACAACCATCTTTCTACTATAAACAAGGCTAATTACTCGCCTTATGGGATGGACCTTAACTCTCAACCTACTGGAAGGTTCTCTAATGGAAAACTTGCCACAGATTTCATTGGTAATTACTTACTCAATTTTCGTAGTTAATTTTTATTTTTATTTTTTGGTAGTGAATTAATTTTGTTTCTTCTTTTATTTTTCCTACAAATTTGTAAAATAGTGATATACTAGATCACCCTATTTGTTGTTTTTTGTGATTGTTATGCTTCACTCATGAACAATAATGCGACTCCACTTTGTTTAACTTGACAATACAATATTAATTTACCTTTTTGATCCATGTAAAATCTTTACTAATTATTTTTCAATATCAAATATATTATTCTCCACTAACAATTTTTTTAACCGTTAAAAAAGTAAAAACTGATTTTATTAGTATATGAAAGTCAGTATATTTGGACCTTTTTAAATTATAATTAGCTACCTGTCTAAATATATTAATCAGTTGAACAAAAAGAGTCTCTGAAGTAAAATAATGGTTTTGCAGTGGAGGCACTTGGTTACGTAAATATGACCAGAGCGTTTCTAGACCCACAAATAAACAAGGTGGATATGCTACACGGTATTAGTTTTGCTTCAGCTGGCTCTGGTTATGATGATCTCACTGCCAATTTCTCGGTACGTTAATAATCTTTTAATATCTTGGTACGAGCTAGCTTTCACCTTTTTTGCTCTATTAGTGACTAGAACCTTCAATCTTAATGTTGGTTTGAGAAATCTTAATATCTCAATTGGTCAATTTCTCACCGAGTGATCCCCTTCACCTACCTCCAATTTTTTTTAAAGAAAGTAGTCTGTTCATTTTTGTTTTAATTTTTGGCCTTATTTGTTTTTTTTTCTTCTGAAAAATCAGAATGCAATAACACTAGCGAAGCAAAGAGAGTATCTGAGGCACTATGAAATCCACTTGAGCCAAATGGTGGGAGTTGATAAAGCAAGAGAAACTATGAAAAATGCACTATATATATTAAGTATGGGCACTAATGACTTCCTACAAAATTACTTTCTGGAAGTTATACGTTCTATGCAATTCACAGTGGAACAGTATCAGAACTTCTTGATCCGTTCCCTGTTTACTCACGTCAAGGTAACCCCCTCACTCTTTTTTTTAATCGATACGTTATTTCAACTCAGATACTGTTATTTGTTCATCAATTTAAGTATAAAGTAATTTATAATTCAATCTTTCAAAATTTAGATTTGGACCACATTCTCAGATGTGATTACATGCGTTATTTCCCCTTCTCTAGATTATTATGTTTTTTAGTAAAACGATCCACCATTGTTGGGGTAGGATCCAAAACCAATTCAATTATATGCAACCGAACTTGTTGATATTCTATTTTGAAGTAATGATATACTTCTATGTTTAAAAAAGAATATTCACTATTTCTTTTTTAGTGTTTAAAAAATAATGACTTTTGTTCCTTTTTTTTTGCAACACTTTAACTTTAATTTTCCACGTGACATATTTAGAACCACAGGAATAAAGGATATTTTGGTATATTTGACATAACTTTGATTTAGAACCACAAAATTAAAAAGTCTTTCTATATTTTCTTAAACTCTGTTCCAAGTCAAACTAGGCCAATCTTTTTAAAACGGAGAGAGTAATTAAATTCAACAAAGTTTGGTTGGTGGAATTAAAATGACTTGTACGTACATACATTATCTGTTCCAGCTGCCTAGTCCCACTAAAGATTCAAAGCGTGGGGTACGTACGTAAGGTATAGAAAAAGAGATGTGTTAACACTCTTGGAAATTAGATTTACGGTACTTGCCCTTTCAATTCATTTTTTAACTAAACTTTTACCAAAATATAATTTAGTATATCCACCCCATAGTTAGAATTTCAACTGAAATTTCCAAAAACATAACATATGGTGAAAATAAAATCAACATGTAGTTCGTTTATTGAACCTAATTAAGTATACTCACCCCCCTTAGAAAAATTTCAGTAGTTACCCTACACATGACTTACTATTACAAATTTATAATGCCTTAATATTTACGAATTTAAGTTATATAAATTAACAGTTAATTTTGCTATTTTCGACAGATAATTCATAGTCGAGGAGCAACAAGATTGGCAGTGGTTGGAGTTCCTCCTCTTGGGTGTGAACCACTTATTAGAACCATTCGAGATGATGAAACCAAATGCGATGATGATTTGAACAAAGTTGCTTTTTCTTTCAATCTCAAAATCAAAAGAGAATTGCAAGCACTTAAAAGATTATTTGGAATTAAAGTTGCCTACATTGATATTTATAGCATCATTCTGGAAGCTGTCCAAAATCCCCAAAAATTCGGTAAGAAATCTAGGTTTATTGTTCTTAGTCAGAGGTTACAATATATATCATAAAATCATTTTTACTAGATACTAAAAATTATGAAAGAAAAAATAAACAATTGAAACATAGTAAGGATTGAGTGTGTTGACCCACTCACGCAAAATTTTAAATGGATCGATAATTCACCAATTTATTAACTCAACTCATCTTATCCTGTCTAAATTCAGCTTAATCCATCCGTTCGTCACTATGTACTCTTTGTATCCAAAAAAAATAAGTTGCGGTCATTATTATCTCGTATATATTATGATATTTGATAAATAAACAAAAAATATAAATATAGTTTTTTTTTTCATATGGATATTATATATGTTGCTAATGAATTATAAACATAATGGAACAGGTTTTACAGAGACAAGTAAGGGGTGTTGTGGGACAGGAACAGTAGAGTACGGAGAGAGTTGTAAGGGGTTGAAAACTTGTGGTGATCGAACAAAGTTTGTGTTCTGGGATGCTGTTCATCCCTCAGAGAAAATGCATAAGATTATGGCTAATGAAGCTCTTAAAGCTATTAATGTTGATTTACTAGACTAATAATCATCTTTTTTCCTTTTAATCATTTTGTTAATTATTGTTACAATTGTTTCCTACCAATAGTTTGTATTCATCTTTTCCTCTATGCTTTGTGCCTCAACTATTCGAGATTAGCATGTAGAGAAGTCAGCTTATGCTATTGGAAACTTTCGAACGTGTGTTTCCTTCTATTATCAGTTTTTAAAAATGTGTATTTTTTATTGTTTTTACTTATGCGTTTCGTGCATTAGTCTTTAATTTGATTTTGATTTAAGCTTTATTATATTTATCAACATCTATGGACTATAATATTTTATTTGACCATTTAGAATCATAAGTTTTAAACTTGTAATAATATATTAAAAGATTGAAATATTTAAAGATTGTATCAAAGTAAGTATGTTTATGTATAAAATAAAATTTTAAAATTATCAATATAATGTTGGGTTGGTTTGATCTCAGGTTTTTTTTTTTTTTAGTTTAAATCAAACCAATCAAATATAGTCAGATTTTTTTTCAATACTAAACCAAGTCAAACCAAACATCAAGTTTTTTTTTCCGATTTGACTCGATTTACAGTTTAGTTTGATATTCAGTTCGCTTTTGTACGCCCCTACCGCCTCCATAATAATCATCTTATCATGAAATCGTTGTAGTATCATTTATTCGGAGTAGTAAATCAAAATATCAATTCACACCTTACTTAAATCCAAGAGAAAATATTTCATAAACAACAATATCCAATTGATCATCAAACACATCTACCCCAACCCCCACAACAATATACTTCTAATTATAATTTAAGCATAACATCAACGGTGGGACGCAAGGAATTGAACAAATTATAATACGTAGCTTGAGTTGGATGGACTGCGTCCCAGAAAATATATTCCGAAGCATTTATGCAAACAAGAGAATTTGGATTGCACAAAAGTGCAAGCTCGAAAAGACCAGTTCCACAACAACCAGAGTAGACGTTATTAAAACCTATAAAAAAAAAATATGATACATACATTTATTAATTAATCAATAAAAAATAATTTACTTAAACAAAAAAAAAGAATTAAATTTTGGTCACTCACCATACTTGTTGGGATTTTGTACCATGTCATATAAAGGACTGTATATATCAGCATATATTATTTTTGTGTCATAAGTATTCATATTTTTTAACATATTTTGGAGAAGCTGATTATACTCTTTTCCTACTTCGGAATATGAATCAATACATTGACGTGGTTGCAATGGGCTGCCGGCTGTTTTCATGGTGATCACCACCGGTAAACACCCCATCGGCGGTAACCCTACTATTCCGATGACTCGAGCTCCCTCAGCCATTAAATCCTAAATCAATTTAATGAACACAACGATATGATTGTATCATAATAAATTGATATAATATCGGGAGAAATACATTCTACGATTCTTAAATCAAATTTTAGTAAGTTTCATTTAGACACTAAAATCATAATATGTTTCAGTTGAGAATCTGAACACATGAGTATGTAACAGACTAATGACTATTTCTATTTATCATAAGTTAAAGCTTGTTATAAAAAATGATTTATAAATAATTCGATTGTTAAAATATATTTTTCATGTAGTGAGTACATATAGAACATAATGTATTTTAAAAAATTAGTTCGAAAGAGACATTACCTTGATAAATTGTTGAGTTAGTTGTAGCAAAAACTGCTGGTAGTCAGGGAGTGTGTAAGAATTTCTTCTCAATTGGTTGTTAAAATAATTGATAACAAAATCATTTGTGCCAGCACTTATAAGGAACATTGCTTTACTTATTAACAAGTTTGTTTTTTCTTCCCCAATCTCATTTTCAACTCTTATTTTGTACTCTTTAAAATATTCTAGCTGCTGTTCCAATGGAATTACACCCTGTCACAAATATATATATAAATTTGTCAATATAAATTTATGGACTAATAAAAGTCTTAAATAGTCAAACAAGTATTATTTTATTTATCATTGAATTTTTTTTGATAAATCGTAGTTATTTAAATTTCTAGCTCTGTCAATATGCAACATAACTCCTGCCATGTGTTTAAAATTAGTACTTGTAGGAAAAAGAACAGCTTAATTATATTAACTGCTAAAGTTTACATTCAAAATTGTAACGCCTGGAACATATGTAGTAAAACCATATTACTGTTTTCTACTAGACTCATTAATGTTGAATAAAAAGCAAGAACTAATATGAATTAAACCTGATCTTTTACATTTATATTTGTTGTTGTATTTAATAGACCTCACTCAAAAGCTATTTAAAATCTAATTCTTTTACTCGTCTTTTATATTAAAAATAGATATTTTATTTAACCTGATCATTTTAATAAACTAAGAAAATTTTATTGAATTTTTTCCCATACTAGTCTTCTATCCCTATTACTAAGGTAATTTTTATTAAAAATACAGCTCTAATAAAATTTTTATTTAAAAAGTGTGATAGAGCAATTTGCTTAAGAAAGAAAAAGCGGTGCATAATGTGTGTATTTTGCTATAATTAATTTATACTAGTTGTACATTTTGTCTTGTTATTATGCACAATTTTGATTACCCCTGTTATAAATTTAAATCAGATCATAAATTTAAGCTCCAATGATTTTAACTTCTATAGACCGATCGAATAATTAGCAGTTGGTTATCTGAACTAGTGCAATAATTGATATGAATCAATATAATATTGTAGAATTTTTGATACGATCAATATATATAAGTTAAGTAAATTACGATAATTAAAAATTCAGAGAGATACGGTTATTTGAGCGGTGAGAGGGTCTAAGCCAGAGCCACCGGAGGCGAAACTAACGCCAGTCATCAGCTCCTCCAAGCTAAGTATTGGATCCAAATATGGTGGTACAAATTCTTTGAGTCCTATATATGAAGCTGTTCCAAACAACACAAAAACAACATGGTAAGAAAAAAAAAGACCAACATTTTTGTTTATATGTTCTTTCTTGTGACCCTTCTAAACATTTTATGTGTCACACTTAAAATAAAATATGTCATACTTATATAGCTTAAAAAAATCTTATTTACGACTTCTCAATTAGAAGATTAATTTACAGGGCACAATAATATGTAATCAAATATTCCATAAATCGGGATAGAAGGATAGAACATATGTACCCGTCATATCGGTGACTAGGCGGCCATTGGTGAATCTTCCTGTGGGAATGTGGTTGACAAAGTCCCTTCCATAGGGAGGAAAATTGCTCTTTGTAACAGTGGGTCTGCAGTTGTTGTTGCCAGAGTCAACTGTGGAGTCTCCAAAGACAAAGATAGCTGAAATGGTATTATTGAAGGGCCTAATTAGGACATTCTTTTTTGTTAATGTTCCAGTTTCACCTTTAATGTTACTACTGATGATGAAAATAAGGAACAACAACACTGGAGAATATCGAAGAAACATGACATGACAAGAACATTTCATTTAGACAAATTAAAGAGGTGACACAAATTGGACTTTGAGTGGAGTTGTGTGTGTAATATATACTTATTTTGTGTAGGTGCAGTAATTGCAATGGACCTTATTTATTTTTATTTTTTTTACCATTGATGTCTAATTAACTTTATGTTAAAAAAGTCTAAACTTAATTGCATATACAATGGGTTATAGTCAAGTCCATTATTGGTTCTTTCGAGAAAAACTTAGCTAGTAGATGTATTACAATTAAAGAGATTTGACATTAATAAAACTGATATTGTGAATTTAACCTTTTGAATTTGTATTGGAGAGATATGATTATACAAGACATGTATGGTGTATTTGAAGTTTTTTATGGATATATTCCTAGACAGAAAAATATAAAGGTCGCGTCTAGTTTTCCTTGTCAATAAGTTTTCCTGACTTATATTATTATTTGTTGTTTTTTCTTACAGCATATTCTTTCTGTCCATTTTTATTTGTCTTGTTATGCTTTTCGAAAGTCAATTTGACTAATTTTTAAAGTTAATTAGATTACATTAGTTCTATATTTTGAACAAAATTTTTAAATATTCAAAAACTATATAAAAAGTACTAGAATACATTATTACATTTTTTTGCATATTTAATTTTAAAAATAAAAATAATAAAAATTAAAAATGGACCGAAGAATATTATCATATTATTGCTACAATTCTCTTCTCCTTTATTTTTTGCTTGACTTCTTTACATGAAAAATTCTCAAACATCCTTTTATATTTGGGGGAAATTCAAGAATGAATTCAATCAAATATGCACATTGTGGACGACATATACAAGAAATTAAATGCCCGTTTTGAATAGCAATATTTTTTTTCACTCTTTTATTCTTTTTTTAAATATATAATTATAGGAAACTATTTAAAATTGACTAGCTAAAATAAAAAATAATAGGCCAGATAGGTAAAATTAAGAGGATAGATCTTGTGACCTTTGCGATAATCAACCCCCTCATTACCCGTTCGGCTATAGATTATTCTAGTAAAATTTGATTTTTTTTTTATAAATAGTATTTATCCATGTAATTTGTCATTATTTGACAAATATTTTTTACAAATAATCGAAATTTTCAAATAGTAAAAAAGAAAATTATTATTTGGATCAAATCTTATTATTTGGAAGCTTTTAAAAGTTTAAATTCTACACATCAAAATTTTTATTTTTTACAAAAACACCCTCTATAGAAATTGTATCCACTATATAATTACATAATTATTTTTTTTACATAAACACTAAAATAATGATGTAATATTCAATAAATATAAAAATAATAATATAATTATTAATAAAATTGACAAACAATCAATTCAAATAATAAAATCATGACCTTCGTCTAGCAAGTAAAGCAATTACACATGAAAAGAAAATAAGGGGAAACAAATTTCTAGTACTAACGAAAGAAAGCTATATAAAAAATGAGTAGTAATAGTGAAAACATTCCTTATCAATCAAATACATCGAATGTTAACAGCCGCAATAGCATCTTTTTAAAATTTGCTTTGCCATCAAGTGTTTGGAATTTATTCTCTCTCTTCACTTCACATTTATGATAATTAATAATAATATTTATCATAATATTTAAATTAATTAATAAATAATTTCTAATTTTAAAAAATAATTTTAAAATAAGTAATTAACAAGAGGATAAATTATAGCAAAAAAAATTAATATACTTGCTATGTTAAAGATAATAAAAGATTATTTTAAAATACTAAACAAATAAAAATGAATATTTGTTGTGTCAACTCCCAAGCCCCAAGGAGAAGCGTGTGGCTTGTTTTCGAGATCCCGTGTTTCATTATCTTTCTTTTGAACTAACATGAAGAAAAGAGGACCAATTAAACAAATGACATAATACATATATTGAATCTTAAATATAGCTTTAAATTTTAATTTTAATCTCAAACTTTTATAATGTACAAATAGAAACTTTAACTATTCAACTTTTAAATAAATAAACACATGAGTCCTATATGACAAATTACATGTAAGACACCACGTAGGATAAAAAATGACATATAGAACATGTATATCTATTTATTTAATTTTATATAAGATTAAGTGTCTACTTGTAGACACCTAAAATTAAAGGATATAAACATAATTTAAAATTAAATTCAAAGACATATTTATATATTATTCTTTAAACAAATAAGGGGGCGAAATGAAATGTCGAAGTCCCACAAAAATAGGAGAAGTATTGGATAATCCATTCATTGCATGAGTTTGTATAAAATAAATTATGATTGTTGACACCCAATTTTGGCCTAACATTTTTAAAATTTCGTAATTTTGGGCCACAATGCTAAGCCCGTCATTTAAGCCCATTTTAAATCTTTATTTAGGTCAAAAAGGGGGGGGGGGATGAATTTCTCAAAAAAGAGAAAGAAGGGAAAAACCTTTTTCCCCTCTCTCCAGCCGCCTCTCATTTTCCTCCCATTTGCCTTCCCTTCCTCTTCTCCTCCCTATTCCTCCGCCTCCCTTCTTCTTCTCGTTGCCTTCCTCTTTTTCGTTTTTCTCTCTTCCCGGCGAACCCCACCGCGAGGCAGCAACTCCATGCGCCAACGAGAAGCAACTGGCGATGGCGAGGACCAAACCGAACGACTCCAAAAGCTCCCACATGTTGCCTTATCTCCAAACTAATTGCTCTCCACCAGCAACTCCAAGTTGTGGCGAAGTAGCAGCAAGCTGTGACCAGCAAACTCCGACAAATCTCCCTTCCAGATCTGGTCGAGAAAAGGTAACACTTAGGCCCCTTTTAATTTTACGTTTTTTCCCATCTATTGCTTATGAATGTTAGCTTTAACTTTGTTATTTTTGTTTATTTATCAATAAATATTGGAATCATGATAAATTAATAGTGGTTTGTTTCAATTCCTATAAAATGACACATAGTGTAGCTTTAATAATTAGCGAAGGAATATTGGTGTTTTAATTTCTATTACATTGTCATTGATACCTGTCCTCCTTAAATTCTCATTTCATATTGTTACTATCCTTTATTAGACTTTAGGATTAAAGAGTGTGATAATTAACAAAAGTTGAGTTAATTTGGTTGTGTATCTATTTTAACTTTGTTTGGTTATATTTAACATAATTTAGATAGTTTAATTTCAATTTGTTTCTTATCTTTGTTTTGACTAGTATTAAATAAGTTATTCAATGTTTAAATTTTCTCATTATTTGTTAGGATGTTATCTACTGTTTATTATTGTTTTGGATAGTTATTAATTTTATTACTTTTATTTTATGTCTACTTTATTTGAAAACTTGTTACTACAAATTTTACATTTTCCTCTACTTTTTAAGCTATTTGTCTTCTTTTCAAAGTATTGTTCTTTATGAATTTTGAAATATATTTAAATGTTATCCTAGTTTGTATTTTATACTTGTCAATTTTATATATAAATTGTTTATTATATATGTTGAAAAGGGCCAATGAAAAATCTATCCGTCGGGTTTAGAGGCCTTTCCATTTTAAAAGACGGAAAATTTTAGTTTAAGTTCATATAAGTTGTTTATTAAAATTGTTAAATGGCCGATGAAGAAATTACCGTCGATTTCCAAGGCCTCCCATGTCAATAAGACGGATTTTTATGTCTAAATTATGTGTCTTCCGTCTTTGTTCATATACTTTATTTTGTTAATTTTTATATTGCTAGTGGGTGTTGTTATGATTTTATGACTTTATTTATGTTTGTTAAAGTTTCTTATTTTATTATTATTATTATTATTATTATCATCATTATTATTATTATGGTCATTATGAGTTTGACAATTTGTCTTGTTGCTTTCTACTTTCAATTATCATCAATCGTTACTTTTCTCTTCTAATTGATTACCACTAACTTATTTGGCTTATTTTTTATCAAACATTTTGTTAATATTGTCACCCTTATGTTGTTCTTGTATCTTTCTTCTTTGCTATATTTAGTGTGTTACTTTTTCCATTTCTTTTATGACTTTGTGTGTATGTTGAATGGCCGATGAAGAAATTACCGTCGATTTCCAAGGCCTCCCATGTCAATAAGATGGATTTTTATGTCTAAATTATGTGTCTTCCGTCTTTGTTCATATACTTTATTTTGTTAATTTTTATATTGCTAGTGGGTGTTGTTATGATTTTATGACTTTATTTATGTTTGTTAAAGTTTCTTATATTATTATTATTATCATTATTATTATTATGGTCATTATGAGTTCGACAATTTGTCTTGTTGCTTTCTACTTTCAATTATCATCAATCGTTACTTTTCTCTTCTAATTGATTACCACTAACTTATTTGGCTTATTTTTTATCAAACATTTTGTTAATATTGTCACCCTTATGTTGTTCTTGTATCTTTCTTCTTTGCTATATTTAGTGTGTTACTTTTTCCATTTCTTTTATGACTTTGTGTGTATGTTGAATGGCCGATGAAAAATCTATCCGTCGGGTTTAGAGGCCTTTCCATTTTGAAAGACGGAAATTTAATTAAAGTTATTATTTTTATTGTTAAATTTAGCTAATAAAAAAAAAAAACTCTTCGTTGGTCTCGGAGGCCTTTCCATTTTAAAAGACGAAAATTTTTAGCTTAAGTTCATATAACTAATTTGGTAAATCGTTAAATTGGCCAATGAAGAAATTACCGTCGATCTCCAAGGCTTCTCATGTTAATAAGACGGATTTTTATTTTAGTTATTGTTTGAGTTATTTATTTTTATTTATATTGTTTTGACACTAACTCTTTTACTAAGTGTCTTTACAGGTACCCGGAGTTGCTTCTCCTTGAAATTATTTGAAAAGTTCGAATTATAATTTCATTCGTTATTTTGTGAATATCGACGTTAGGCAAACTTTAGGCCGATAATTATTGTTTTATTGTGCATATTGTTTGTTTATTATATGTGTTTATTTTATATTTTTTCTCAATTTGAAAAGATAAATGAATTCAGTCGGGAACCACATTTGTGGATTCCGAAGGGTGCCTAACCCCTTCCCTTTGGAATAACTAGAACCCCTTACCTAGAATCGAATTGGTTTCGTATATTAATAATTGGTTTCCTAGTTTTCCTAAAATTAGGTGGCGACTCTTTTTTTTAAAACTCGTTTATTTTTATACTTTGTTAAAATTGAAACAATTAATTATTTTCGAGTTGCCGCGACGTTTCGCCCTATTTCGATAGAGTAGGGATGTAAACAGAATGGCGACTCTGCTGGGGACTTTTAGAGGTTTTAACCAATATGAACTTATTTATTTTTTCAAATTGAGGAATTTTTTGCTTTATTAATATGTTATACCTTGTATTTTTATATTTCGCTGATTATTTGTATATTGTATTTATTCATTATTTATCTTGTTGTGTGTATATTATCATTGCATTCATGACATAATATTTTCCGTCAAACGACAATTATTTCATTTCTACTAAAGGACGATTATGCGGGTTCGCAGTCGTTCATTAACCAAAGATTTTCTCGGGGCACCCTGACGAGTGTAGTTGGCTACTTGATAGTCAACGATCGTTAACTGTCCCAGCCCAAGTAGTCTGCTTGGGTTACCTTTTCCACTCTAAATACATCCCACTCCTAGTCAACTAGTGTAGAGCCGAGCCAAATCCTGAAAATAGCGCGTTTGAACTAAGATGACCCAATACCCAAGGCGTGTTGGGCCCATTACAAGACCACCTTGAGTCCAAAACAGTCCACGGCCTAAATGGACGTTCATACTTATGTGTTTAAATTTGAAGGATGTATACGTTGTTTGAAAAAATCATTGTCTCATAGGGTAAAGATTAGATTATAGTTTGTTTAGGTTAAAGAAAGAGTTTCACCAGCTACTAGCCTATTCGAAGATCTTGGCACACGGAGATGATAACAAATCAAGAAAGTAGAATGATCTTTTGTGGAGGCATAGTTTAGGGTCGTACCCTTGTCTGGGACTGATTATTTTGTATACATTTTCCTTATTATGTATCTCCATTAAGTTTTATTTATAAAATTTGTATAAATTTTAGTTTTTGGAGTAATGAAATATTTCAAATGACGTATACATCCTTCAAATCGATAGGCCTACCCTAGGCATAAAAGGGTCACATATTTGTATAGGACGCGCAATAATTGTTTGTATGTTATGTGATATATGTCAGTATGCCTTTAATTAAAATAATATTTATGTGTTTTATTCATTATTTGTGTGATATTTTGTATTATTCATTATGTACAGGAACTAACACTTTTGCATTTTTGAGTTGTGTTTTTTTACAGCGAAAAATTAATTTATGTTCAAATTCAGAAATCATTTTGTCCGAAGTCGCAAGAGACAAGAGGATTAACAAAATTCCAGTCCTTCTATTTCACAAGATATTAATATCAAGTGAAAACGATAAATCAGGGGAGTATTTAATTATAAGATGACACCCACTTTTTTTTATTATTATTTTGCATGATGGTCTTGCTCTCACATATTTTTCATATTTTTGTAGGGATACCGTCCCCGACATCAGTCGGGGATGGTCATAACAATGTCTGGATCTCGTGAAAATTGGAAGGAGACAAAAATCCAAGAAAACATCCGAAAAGAGTACAACAAATCATTACTGTACAAAATTCGTAGGTACATTCAACAGGCAGTATAAATATTGACGATAAAGAGACTATAAAATATATTGGTGAAAAAAAAAAATTAAAAAAAAAATAGTTTGTGCATATTTTTGAAGTCATATCCGGTCGAACTACGCGTACCTGATTCTCATTTCGGTGAGATACGTAGGCAACCCTTCTTGGGTTCGGTATAATCTTTTTTCCAAAAAAAAAAATAAAAAAAAAAATAGTTTGTGCATATTTTTGAAATTATATCCGGTCGAACTACGCGTACCTGATTCTCATGTTAATGAGATACGTAGGCAACCCTTCTTGGGTTCGGTATAATCTTTTTTCCAAAAAAAAAAAAAAAAAAATAGTTTGTGCATATTTTTGAAATTATATCCGGTCGAACTACGCGTACCTGATTCTCATTTCGGTGAGATACGTAGGCAACCCTTCTTGGGTTCGGTATAATCTTTTTCCAAAAAAAAAAAAATAATAAAAAAAAAATAGTTTGTGCATATTTTTCAAGTCATATCTGCACGAACTACGCGTACCTGATTCTCATTTCAGTGAGATACGTAGGCAACCCTTCTTGGGTTCGGTTAATCTTTTTCAAAAAAAAAAAAATAAAAAAAATCATAAAATAGTTTGTGCATATTTTCCAAGTCATATTTGCACGAACTACGCGTACCTGATTCTCATTTCAGTGAGATACGTAGGCAACCCTTCTTGGGTTCGGTATTATCTTTTTCAAAAAAATAAAAAAATAAAAAAAATCATAAAATAGTTTGTGCATATTTTCCAAGTCATATTTGCACGAACTACGCGTACCTGATTCTCATTTCGGTGAGATACGTAGGCAACCCTTCTTGGGTTCGGTATTATCTTCTCTAAAAAACATGTGCATATTTTTCAAGTCATATTTGCACGAACTACGCGTACCTGATTCTCATTTCGGTGAGATACGTAGGCAACCCTTCTTGGGTTCGGTATAATCATTTTTTCAAAATAAAAATAAAAATAATAATAATAAAAAATAATAATAATAATAATAAATTGTTTGTACATACTGTTAGAGTCATGTCTTCAACTCGGTCGGGACCTATTTGGTTAAGATCATGTAAATATATTCGATATGATTGAAAAGATTGACTTTGCGGTAAACCATAGATTCTCGCGGTACCTCTTATCTGTACTTTTGTGATGCTTGAAAATTCACTTGCATTCAATCAAGATAAGAATAAAATTAACCTTATGTTTCATGTGCATGGTGTGGTGAGATTTTGATCAAAGTTCAATTGTGTTACACTGTTGATCTAGAACTTGACCTGAATGTTTTTCGAGGCGAAATCATGAGTAATGTTTGGTTTGAGAAAGGATTGTAGGCCTTTTTTGACCCGATTGTGCCTTTCAAAGCCTACCAAATTACATTAATCCCTAGTTTTCCCATTTTGAGCCTGAAACCTTCATTTGGACAACCACATTTTAACCACTACCCTTTTGAGTGCTTACGAGCACTATCCTCTCTTGGCCCAACCTTCTTGAGTGCACAAAGGATGTGTGAATTATAAGAGGAGATTCATGTTTGAAATTTTCAAAAGAAAAGATATTGAGTCTCCCAAAATCAAGGAAGCAAAGACTTCTAGAGAAAAGAGAGAAAGGAAGAAACAAAGTGGAAGAAATAAAGAAAGTTAAAGAATACCCTTACAGGGTCAGTGAAAGGAGGGAAGGAAAATATTCCAACAAAAAAAAGGGAAAAATTATTATAATGAAGAAGTGGATAAAGAAAAGCTTCAACGAATAAGGACTCAAAAGAAAAAAAAAAGAAGAAAAAAGCTCAAAAAATGAGAAATGAAAAAAAGAGGGAAAAAAACGTTAAAAATGAGAATTCAAAAGAAGATGAAAGGTGGGAGAACAATGAAGAGGATCTGACGCCAAAGGCGTACCAATCATTAAGAGCACAAATTCTTTGTGACGCTCAAGGCAGAATTCAGTCACTTTTATCTCAAATAAATATCCTACCCATCCCTAAGCCTACGTTACAAGCCAATTACAAGCCCTACATGATCTCATTCCAAATGTTCTCACATTAGTGGAGATTTACATAAGGGTCAAGCATATGGTATCACAATTGTGTACATTGAACATTCTAGTGAGTGTGAGTTCACTTTGAAAAATATCCTATAATCAAATGTTTCAAATATGTGTGAAATAGGACTAGTCTTTTTCGTGAGGGCACTTGAAACATAAGGATTGATACAATCAAAATCTTTGTTTGATACAAGATGAACGGATCTTGTTAATCCTTAAGTATATTTGAGGTACAACTTGAAGCTGTAGGAATTACCTTAATTCAATCTTAAAAAAAAAAAGATTTACCTGCAATCTTAACTGTTGGTACCAATCGTGGTGAAGATTTGACTATCCCATCGCATTTTTTTTAAAAAAAAAAAAAGATTAAAAAAATGGTCTTTTGAGTCGTTCATTATAAAAGGTGTTGTTAAGTTAATCTTATATATGTGAGATGCCTATTTTACTTCATTGAATTGTCCATCCCAAAATGTGATATGTCTTGTCTTTAGGCTTTGAATATAGCAAAAGATACCATTTGCATATTCCATCATGTTCATATTGTGCATTTTTTACTGATAATCTTTCAGATTCTTTGCAGCACTCATCATCCACAAGAGGGGAACTACGTTTGACCTGATTCCTGCTCCAACGGGATACGTAGGCGCCACAACGGCTCGGTCATATTCCCAGTAAGATTTCCATTTCTCTTCATACTGGAAACTGGGAAAGAATTTTTGAGAGGATCTCAAAAATTCATTTGAAGTTGGACTTCTTTAACAAGTCAAAACAGGAACATTATCGAGCCATCCGCCTCGTTACAGTTGGAACATTATCGAGACATCCACCTCGTTACAGTGGAACATTATCGAGCCATCCACCTCGTTACAGTTGGAACATTATCGAGTCATCCACCTCGTTACAGTGGAACATTATCGAGACATCCACCTCGTTACAGTGGAACATTATCGAGCCATCCACCTCGTTACAGTTGGAACATTATCGAGCCATTCAGGCCTCGTTAAAAATCATGCATCGAAAAATCATGCATCGAGAGTTCATATTCATGCATTGCGAGTCAATATTCATGCATCGAGAGTTAATATTCATGCATCGAGAGTTAATATTCATGCATTGTGAGTTAATATTCATGCATTGCGAGTCAATATTCATGCATCGCGAGAAGATTTCATACCTCGCAGAAAATTCATGCATCGCGAGAAGGTTTCATACCTCGCAGAAATGTATGCATCGCAAGAAGATTTCATACCTTGCGAAATTCATGCATCACTAGTTAATTCATGCATTGCGAGTCAATATTCATGCATCGAGAGTCAATATTCATGCATTGCGAGTCAATATTATGCATCGATAGTTAATATTCATGCATCGAGAGTCAATTCATGCACCACTAGTCAATATTCATGCATCGAGAGTTAATTCATGCATTGCGAGTCAATATTCATGCATCGCGAGAAGATTTCATACCTCGCAGAAAATTCATGCATCGCGAGAAGATTTCATACCTCGCAGAAATGTATGCATCGCAAGAAGATTTCATACCTTGCGGAATTCATGCATCACTAGTTAATTCATGCATCGAGAGTTAATATTCATGCATTGCGAGTCAATATTCCTGCATCGCGAGAAGATTCCATACCTCGCAGAAAATTCATGCATCGCGAGAAGATTTCATACCTCGCAAAAAATTCATGCATCGAGAGTTAATATTCATGCATCGCGAGTCAATATTCATGCATCGAGAGTTAATATTCATGCATTGCGAGTCAATATTCCTGCATCGCGAGAAGATTTCATACCTCGCAGAAAATTCATGCATCGCGAGAAGATTTCATACCTCGCAGAAATTTCATGCATCACTAGTCAATTCATGCATCGCGAGTTAATATTCATGCATCGAGAGTTAATATTCATGCATTGCGAGTTAATATTCATGCATCGAGAGTTCATATTCATGCATTGCGAGTCAATATTCATGCATCGAGAGTTAATATTCATGCATTGCGAGTCAATATTCCTGCATCGCGAGAAGATTTCATACCTCGCAGATAAGTATGCATCGCAAGAAGATTTCATACCTTGCGGAATTCATGCATCACTAGTCAATATTCATGCATCGCGAGTCAATATTCATGCATCGCGAGTCAATATTCATGCATCGAGAGTTAATATTCATGCATTGCGAGTCAATATTCCTGCATCGCGAGAAGATTTCATACCTCGCAGATAAGTATGCATCGCAAGAAGATTTCATACCTCGCAGAATATTCCTGCATCGCGAGAAGATTTCATACCTCGCAGAAAATTCATGCATCGCGAGAAGATTTCATACCTCGTAGAAAATTCATGCATCGAGAGTCAATTCCATGCATCGTAGAAAATTCATGCATCGAGAGTCAATTCCATGCATTGCGAGTTCATATTCATGCATCGAGAGTTAATATTCATGCATTGCGAGTTCATATTCATGCATCGAGAGTTAATATTCATGCATTGCGAGTCAATATTCCTGCATCGCGAGAAGATTTCATACCTCGCAGAAAATTCATGCATCGCGAGAAGATTTCATACCTCGCAGAAAATTCATGCATCACTAGTCAATTCATGCATCGCGAGTTAATATTCATGCATCGATAGTTAATATTCATGCATCGAGAGTCAATATTAATGCATCGCAAATTAATATTCATGCATTGCGAGAGGATTTCATGCCTCGCAAAAAAAAAATCATCATGCATCGCGAGAAGATTCCATCCCTCGTAAATTTGCGCATCGCGGGAAGATATTCATGCCCTGCAAGCAATCATGCACTGCCAGAAAAGGAATCGTGTATCTCAAAGTAAATATTCATCCCTCAACGTCAACTGACGTTAAATGTCGAGGAGAGAAATTAAGTGTCGATACGGTGAAAGACACTGTCTCCCATTTAAATTGCGTTTTTAAGCTGACGAGTTTTATCTCTGTCGTTGTCAAGAGCATTCAAAAGGATGAATTTCTTCAAAAAAAAAAAAAAAAAAACAGGTGCAAACTACTTTAACAAGGAGGCAACACATCATAGAACCTTTTGGAGACAGGTCTCGAATTGACTTCCACAACATGCAACCGTATTTCTCTACGAAGGTCATATATGTGGTCAAAATTAGGTTTGTCAATTTTCGTTGTCCACGATTTCTTTCATCAATCATACACAACGAAAGGGACAGCTGTTGACACCCAATTTTGGCCTAACATTTTTAAAATTTCGTAATTTTGAGCCACAATGCTAAGACCGTCATTTAAGCCCATTTTGAGTCTTTATTTAGGTCAAAAAAGCGAGGGAATTAATTTTTGAGAAAGAGGAGGAAGAGAAAACCCTACTCCCCTCTCCATCTCCAGCCGCCTCCCTCTTCTCCCCTCATTCTCTCGTCTCTCTTCTCCTCCCAGCCGCCTCTCCTCCTTCCTTTCCCGTCGCCCCCTTCCTCTCTTTTCTTCTCCATCCAGCAGTGAGGAGGATGAAGCCAGCTGCAGAGAAGAAACCAGCAGCGACAAGGCAACCTCCAGCCTGCGACAGTCGCGCCGCCTCGATCAACAGCAACAGCCCTGCGCAGCAGCTTCCAACAACTCCGGACAGCAGCGACGCCGACGAGAACCAGCAGCCGACAGCCACCGGCGCGAGGCAGCGCCACCCCTCGCTGCTCTCCCCTCCTCCGTTCCTCTTTCCTGTCTCGCCCCTTCTCCGACCACACCCCCCCCCCAAACTCTTTTATCCCTTTCTCGTTTTTTGCAGCAAACAGCAGCCAGGAGCACGCCAGCCGACAGTCCGCTTGTCCTCTCCTTTTACCGGCGAGTTTCAGGCAACCAACAACCGCCAGCAAGAGCTGGACGGTGTCCAGCGAGGCAGCAGCTCCGACCAACAATATCTAACTTCTCAAGCCGACCACTCTTTTTACAAGTTTTGGTCTTCCAAACTCGAACAGTTCAAATGACTATCTCGGGAGCAGACAAGCAACAATGAAGCCAACACTGAGCTCTGCTAGTCAGGTTCCTCTTAGTCTCATTTTTGTTCTAAAATATTGCTTGGTACTTGGTTGTTTTGCTCTTTATTAATAATTACTGTCCTTGTTTGTTGTTTATGTTTTTGTTAAGTTGGTTTAGTTTTTCTTCATCGTGTTAAGTGATTTTTTTTTGTTAACCTTGGTATCTTTGATTTATTTAGCTATTTCTATTGTTTTATTTCTTTCTGTTCATATATTGCTTTAGTTACCTAAACCTTGATGCAGTTATTGTTATTTGTTATTATTTAATTAGTTTTAATTATTTGTTGTGGGGTAATGGATAAAGTTCATTATGGCTTAGATATGTTATCATTGTAGTTTTGATTTTGTTGTCCATACTTAATTTTTGTTGTCACTGTTGCCAATATTTTGACTATAAAGTTAGGTAGTGCTAAAATTAATTAGTTTTATGTTACCAATATTTTGACTATAAAGTTAGGTAGTGCTAAATTTTATTTATTTCTGTATATTGTTTTCGTTGCTATCAGTTATGTTGCGATTGGTTATTTTATTTTAGTTCATGACTCATGTTGTTATGTTAATTAGTATTATTTAAATATTGCATATTATGTTCTTGTTAGCTTTATAGGATCGTTGGGCTACTATCCTTTTATATATTATTGGTTCCTTGGATATTGGAAGACAAGTTAAAGGGCCAATGAAAAATCTATCCGTCGGGTTTAGAGGCCTCCCTAATATTAAAGACGGAAAATTTTAATTCAAGTTTATATATTTTAGTTGTTGATATGGCCGATGAAAAATCTATCCGTCGGGTTTAGAGGCCCTTCCATTTTGAAAGACGGAAATTTAATTAAAGTTATTATTTTTATTGTTAAATTTAGCTAATAAAAAAAAAACTCTTCGTTGGTCTCGGAGGCCTTCCCATTTTAAAAAAGACGGAATTTTAATTCAAGTTTATATATTTTATATGTTGAAGTGGCCGATGAAGAAATTACCGTCGATTTTCAAGGCCTTCCATGTCAATAAGACGGACTTTTATTCTTGAGTTATTATTTGAGTTATTCATTTTTAGCTATATTTATTTGACACTAACTCTTTTACTAAGTGTGTTTACAGGTACCCGGAGGTGCTTCTCTTTGAAATTATTCGAAAAAGTTCGAATTATAATTTCATTCGTTATTTTGTGAATATTGACGTTAGGCAAACTTTAGGTCGATAATTATTGTTTTATTGTGTATATTGTTTGTTTATTATATGTGTCTATTTTATATTCATCCTCAATTTGAAAAAATAAATAAAATGAATTCAGTCGGGAACCACAATTGTGGATTCCGAAGGGTGCCTAATCCCTTCCCTTCGGAATAATTTAAACCCCTTACCTAGAATCGAATTGGTTTCGTAGATCATAAATGGTTTCCTAGTTTTTTCCTAAAATTAGGTGGCGACTCTTTTAAAACTCGTTTATTTTTAAAACTTTGTTAAAATTGAATCAATTAATTATTTTCGAGTTGCCGCGATGTTTCGCCCTATTTCGACAGAATAGGGATGTAAACACATATATACAATATTTACAAATACAATTCTTCTCTCTCCTCTCGCTTGCTCGCTTCTCTCCTTTCTCTCTTAGGCTTCATTTGTTTCCATCAAGATTAAAAGGTCTGAATCTGAATACACATCTGAATAATAAGATTTGCATTAAGATCTTGGTGTTTTGATCTGAATACACATCTGAATATTAAGATGTGGTCTTTAAATCTAAACACTAAATAATCAATGCATTTGTTTTCAATATCTGAATGTGAAAGTGAAATTGAAAATTATATTAATAAAATATCATAAAATTTTTCTTTCGACAAAATATATCACTTTTGATTTGAATTTTTTTTTTTTAAAAAAAAGTTTTAATAATCATGATTTGGAGTTCTATTTTTTTATTCAAAAACCTTATAAAAAACAATCCACCAAAAATATTATTGCAACCAGTGTTCTTGAGTCTTAAGACACATCAATACAAGAAATTATTAATACTAAAAAAAACCTTCAAAGGATTTATGAAAACTTACCTGTTGGGAAAAATGGTGTTTGATTGACAAAAGTGAGAAATTTTTTTTTTACTTATGAGATAAAAAAACACGTCCAAAGCAGAGAAGCTATGATTTATTATTTGATAACTTATCAAATGAGTCTGAATGTTGTTAAGAGTTTCTTACAGGTCTGATTGATTAAGATCCAGACCTCCATTAAATGCAAACAAATGAGGCCTTAGTCTTGCTCGCCTCTCTTCTCTTCTAATATGTAGTTTCAAATCATAATTAAGTTAATTACAACTATTTTACCTCACTACATGCATTTCAAGTCTTCGCTATTTTTGAAAGTTTGATTTTACTAACTCTTGACATATAAGTAGATAATTTATGTATTAGTCACAATCTAAATTCTAAAATCTAATTTATTTTCAAAAGTGATTCTTAATTTGCATATTCAAAGTCAGAATATTTATTTGGCAGCTGAAATTAAGTTAAGAGTCTCTAATTATGTATATCTTATAAATACACATATAACTCTGACCATAATCAAGTATTCAATTTTCTTTTTTCTCTTTCCATTTGTATTTTCTTGGAAAAGAATTTTCTTCTTTTTGAGAACCTGTGTTCTGTGTGATGGTGGCCATGTAGTGATTATAAGAAAGATTCAATCTTTCATTGAACTTACTAAAATGGCAGCCTTTTAAATACATAATTCTACCCACACAACTAATTTTTTGTTTCAGTCTCCTTTAAAAAAGTTTTTCTTATGAGATATTATCTTTTTTTTAATCATCATTGACCTGATTCATTGGTTATACATTTGATTCATTTGTATTATCGCTCCTATTCATTTATACTTATCCACTATTTTAAAGTTAAATTTTTTATTTTATTTTTTATTTTTAACATATTAAAAAAATATTTATTTTGTTTTCATATTTATCCTTAATAATAATTATTTATTCTTTAAATTATTTTTCAAAAACTAAAAATCAATTAACATGGATAATTTAGTAAAATAGTCATATTAAATATTAGTTATTAATATATGTGTCAAGTCAAAATGTGACCAGTAAAAGTAAACCAAAAAAGTAATTAACAAATCTCAGTTGTAGATCTTTCAAGTAAAATCTTATTGGAATTAATTAAAATTATTTAATTCTTTTTCCTTATATATAAACAAGAAAGAAATGATTCTCTCAAAATAGTAAGCATTTAAAACTTTTGACCAATTTGAACATATATTTATTATACATGCCTAAATTGAAATCTAATCCCTGATTTTCCAATAATCATAATAAAAGGATGGATCTACATCTTCTTTTTTTCATCTAGCACAAATTTCAAAAATAAAATAAAATCATGGCCTATACACCATGGGTAATAATTTTTCTTATTCCCTTCATTTTCCTTCGATACGCATCTGCCGATTTAGTATCCAATGTGTGTATCCAGACTCGAAATAATGCCTTATGTTCCCAAACTCTTTATAATTCAAGTGAGTACAGTAATTACACCGATGCCAAAGGTCTAGCGTATATCATGATTGGAGCGGCCCTAGATCGGGCCGCTCACAATCTTGTCTATGTCAAGGAATTGATAGATAATCAAAATTCTACCAATCCAAATGATCCCAACCAATGTCTTCAAAATTGCTATAAAGACTATAGTTTGTTAGTAAAAGCAATTATCCCAGATGCAAATCAAAGTCTGTCTGCAGGAACGACTTTCGTAGCAGCTGTTGCAATTTTGTATTCTGCTGACAAAATTTTGGATTGTCAAGACGAAGATTGTGTGAAAATATCATCGAATTTGAACGATAAATGTAATGAGTATGCTGATTTTGCACAAGTTGTTGTAGATGTATTAAGAGTAACTCCCTAAAAAATTAAATTACTAGCTTATCCCGATAATAACAGGGTAGCTAAACAATAAAATCTAAATCGTTATTTGATGATATGTTTAATCTTCAATTTGTGCCAAAATATGTTATAGTTATATGCTTTTAATAGAAGAGTGTGTCCCTTCTTTTCATGTATTATTAACAAATGAATTACATGTTTAAAGTGCAACGAAATTGATAATAGCAATTGATATATATAATTGTTGGGGTTAATAAGATATTGTTTTATTATATAGAATAGTTACAAAATATTATATAGAATATTATATTATATGAAAAGCATCATCAACATTGAGTTTGTTAAATCAAGGGGAAGGAATTAGCCATTTACTGTTGATTTCTTTCTTGTCAATGCAGTGAATGTGTTTCTAAGAGATATATTTAAATCTCACACTCTTATTATACATATTTCAAGGGATATAGTATTTTTTTTATGTCATTGAAAGTACTGCTTATGCAATCAATGATTCTAATGTTGAAAGATATGTAGGTTGGAAGTTGTTACTCAAATCAAAGTCAAATTTAATTATTATGCAACAAATCATAAAAAGGTATATTTCATAGCTTAATTGACGTTATTATATATGAAATATACGAGTCTTTTTTATTTTACTGTGATAAATATTGTTCTAATAGAAATTGTAGCAATTTTGAAGAATTTAATTTTATTAACCATTAGATGGAATTGGGGGAAAAATCAACAAAGATAATATTTTAATATATTTAGTTGCGGTCTTATTAACCTCTTTTATATATATATATATATATATATATATATATATATATATATATCTGATTTTAATTTTTAAACAACAAAAATTTTATAAAACATATTTATATAATTTGTGAACTTACAATATATGTTACTGTTCACATTATGTTACATCTAAAGTTTGGATATATGTGAGCTTGATTGTCGGATGTATGTGAGTTTGATTGTATATTTGGAACTATATTTGAGATATATGTGAGCTTGATTGTATATTTGAAACTATATTTGAGATATATGTGAGCTTGATTGTCGGAGTGAAATCTTAATTTGAATACTATGATAAGTTGTATAATAAAATATTCAATAATCGTGAAAAAATGAACTCAATAATTTATATTATTTTCGTGTTAAATCCTTGTAATAATTTGTATATGTTAACTTAAATAATCTTGAAAAAATGAACCCAATAATTTATATTTATTTTGTGTTAAATCCTTGTAATAAATTTGTATATGTTAGCTTAGAAAAAAAAAAAAGAATATTTGTATAAGTGCTTTGTTTGGAGAGAATTTTAAAAACTTCTATCCCATGATAGATCTAATACATATACTTTTGATTTTCAAAGTTCTCATTTCAAAGTGTGCGAGTACAATCTAATTTTGATTTTCAAAGTTCGAACAAAAGAAAAAATATAAAAATATATTTTTATTATCGTAATTTTGATTAATCTAAAAGTTTTTTCACTTGTATAAATGATAATGCACATTCACATTCGTATATGTGTGCAGATTTTTTCTAACTTATTCATAAGTGTGCAGGTTAGTGAATTGTAATATGGTGGCCTATACATACTAGCAATGTCAATGTTACACTCAATTTCTATAGCAATTCCTAGGGGAAGATATTGTATCATCTCCTACTGATGTTACACTCAATTTCTATAGCAATTCCTATTTCTATAGCAATTCCTAGGTGAAGATATTATATCATCTCCTACCGTATAGTGAAGTAAGGTTAAGCTAAGAAAAACAAGAAAAATTAAAGTGGAAAATAAGCAAGGAAATCTTGAAATCTTCAAGATTTCAAAAGTAAGTTATTGTCATTTTCAAATAGTCATAACTTCCAGCTCAGGAGGAGTTTGGATTAATTCTTTATATGGATGGAAATACGGAAATTCTTTCCAACGATGTCAAGTTCGCGAAATTCTTCCTAAAAAAATTGAATTTTGAATCAATAACAACTTGAGTTATTTCTAAGTATTTCTATATAAGATGTATCTTGTATCGTTTAGAAAAACAAGTTTGTTAGTATTTCTATCTAAGATAAATCTTCTATCGCTTAGAATAACAAATTGGAATAACAAATTGGTTCAACAAATTGTTTTAATAGATTATTTAGAAAATGTCAAAATTTCTTTAAAAAACTTGTTATTGTTATAATTTTTTATTTTAAGTTGATGTTAATACATTTGTGAATTATTAATTTTTAAATTTAAGTGTTAGAATTTTAACTAGATATAACTTGTAAGTATGAATTTTTATTAAAAAATATTTTTTTTAAAAAAAAATATCAAAAAATAATAATAATCAAGCATTCATGTTAAAGAATATGAACATTCATCATAAAAGCAATGAAAATTATGGGAAGTGTAGAGGCATCTGAATGCACAATGCATCTGAGAAATTGAATGATTGGTGCCATAATCTCCGCCCCAAATTTCATTATCGGCAACATACAGCGCTGATTACACTATCAACAAAGTGCATCAGAGACTCTAATTTATTGCCTTTTTTTCATAATTAAAGAAAAATAAAGAAGTTTCCCGTAGTTGTTAATTACTAAGAAAGAGGCATCAGAGAATTGTATTTGAATCAACAAGTTAAATATATAAACTTTCAAAGTTTGATGGTATAATTATTCATCATCACAGCCTCAAAGATACTAGATTCAGAAATTCAAAAATCACATCAGAAAACACAAAATATAACTAATCAATTGATCCATAAAAGAGAAAAAAATACTTACTGCTAAACGGAGGCAACAATGGAGTTTCGAAGAAAAAACAGAGGTAGCTGAATATATATAATATACAGAGTGTGAGAGCGCCAAATCGGCTCATGAAAACCCTAATCTGGATTTAGTGGAAAGTACGAGAATGCCCTCAACAGGTTGAGGATTAGGAAAAGACTAAAATAGCCTCAGTCAAAGCAACCAACAACAAATTAAATATTTGAAGCAACCAATGAGGGGTCTTGGTTCAAGTTTATCGGAGCCAAAAACGTTATATCGTTATTTGTATATACAAGTATAATGATAAATATAGTGTTTGCATTTTCAAATTTCACTAGCAGCAGCAACATTTGTTTTTATTTCTTTAAAAAAGTACCGAACACCCTTTGTTCTGGCTCCAAGAACACGAAGTTGATCGGAAACAATCATTAATATTTGTATTTGAATAGTCTAGTTATATCGCACTTCTTCGGTACGACTCTTTTCCTAATGGCTGATCATGCTTAGTGCACTGGACTGTCGTTTGATAATACCTTCTTCAACTAGTATAGAATAGTTATCTCATAGCGTCAAGTGCATCATGACAGGACTCGAAGAAGAAGTCCCGGCTAACTCTGTGCCAGCCCTTCTTCGAACCTTTTGGTATAATTGCCCCCTAACTATAGGTCAGATCCACCAGACAAGAAACTCAATTCTGCACTACTGCTGAGTCGTTGGACTTATCCACCAAGAGATTCGTGAAATTTCTATCTTTAGCTTCTAGCTCGCTTAGCTTAGTGTAGATTGCTTGCAAGACTTTCGATACCTGGCTCGGTCAGACGAAATCACCGATCTAGATAGAATGATCGTTCACCTAAAAACTAGAATGATAATAGAATGGCTTCACGAAAATGCTAATACTAGAGCAGAACAGAAATGATATAAACAGGATCAAATTCTCTATGGCTTAATATGACCTAACTAGACCACTAACTTGTTGCATGACGAAAATATAAATAGAAATGACTATTCAAGATAATATAATGAGAAACATGTATTGGTATGAGATAGCAGGTACCCATAGACCTATACATCACGAGATTTTAGAAAAAGATAGTTGAGCTCTTGGATTCATTTCTTCATAATCAAAGTCACATTGTAACTACATTCGAAAATCCATATCTTGAAGCTCAACAGGCAATGTAACATATCCATCTTTAATAGCCATTAAATCACTTGAATTCCCTTTCAAATAATCCTCCAAGAAAGCAATCACAATTCCTCCAACAAACCTTCTCATAGGCTCTCTAGATTTACCATTCTTGCACAAACCATAAGTTGCCTTTCCTCTTACCCCTTTCGTTTCATCGTCTAGCATATCAACATGTCCATAATCCTTAGCTACAACGTAACACGCTGGCCTAACACATTCGTTGTAGAAATCACAATGATTCACTCCCTTCGGAGCACAAGCAGGAAACAGAGGATTCCTTTTTACCTCTCCTAAACCCGAGCCAATTACCATAACCGCCATATCTAGATTGAAAGACTGAGGAATGTATGTGAGGACGGGTGGCGTGGTCTGCGATCCATTATCCAAACCATCAACAGGATCAATGCCTATCAATGCTGAGAATTTTAGATCAGTAGTAACATTAGTAACTTTACCAAGAGTTAGCGCAAATGCAGCTTTTCCACCGCGACTATGGCCAGCTAACGCGAGCTTTTTCAAATTTGGCCCAACATGAGAGGGAAGATAACGATGTAATCCGTCAGGTAACCAGTTTGTGATTTCAGCAGTAGATTTTATATCCGTAGTTGTATCTGTTCCTTCAACCAGATACAACTAGTAATGTATGCAAATGAACAATCAAAATGAGAGCCGAGAAAATCATAATCACATGCATAATACAAATAAGTTTTAACAATTTCTATACAATTCATAGTCTAAAAAAGCTTTTACATTATCAAATCGACAAATTTGTCTGCAATAAGCAAAACTAATCCGCTGGAAAATAAGACTGGCAATCTGTTAGTAACTAGTGTTTCATAATGCATAACTGCATTGAGTATCCATGAACAACTAATATATATATATATATATTTCGTCTCTCAGATTACATTTTTTTACGTAGCTAATTGCAAATGTATCACATGATTTATCAAGCAATGCTATCGAAAAACTTGCATCAAATTATCAGGAAATTAGTGGCAAAGGAAAAGGAATCAATATCCCAAATTATTAAGAAACAGAGTTATTTGGCACCAAGTTTAAACATTTTTTAATCTGGTGGTCCTAATTTAAAGTTATATGAAATGTATAAAACTGTCATTTAATCTTATAGCATTAAACATACAACGTGGAAAGTTTAAATTAAAATGTTATCAAAAAATAAAGAAGTCATTGTTTCATAAACAGACTAAAAAAGGAGTTTATTTTTTTTTTTTGAAATGGAGAGAATACTTTTTATAATTTATCTACAGATACAAAAAGAAAAATATCTCATCAAATTATTATGAATTCTTTTCACCTGCCTAAATGGTGGTGGACAGAGTTATATGATATCTTTGATAGTAGATACTAATGATATTAGTCTGACGTGCAAGCTAGCTCAGACTCCACGATTATTAAAAAAAAAAAAAAAGAATATCTCTAATTATTGATAATCATAATTCTTGAAGAACATCAATGAAATGACAACTAAAATGTGAGAAGAAAACAAACTTGAGGAGCAACAACAATGAAGCCATGAGAAGAGATATGTTGAATAAGCTGAGAGTAAAAGTAATTGAAAAGAAGGTAACCATGAAGGAATAAAATTACTGGAAAATTTCCTCCTTGTGATGGAGTAGAAATCAAGAGTGGCTTTGGAGGAGAAGGAAAAGAAGAATTAATGCATGATTTTGGCTCAATATTCAACAACTTAGTTGAGTAATTTCCAATGTCAAAAATTGTTGAGGATGTAGTAGGGAAAGAAGAGTAACTTATCACCATGGATGAGTTTGTTGTTATGTTTTTTTTTTTTTGTGTGTGTGTTTTGGAATCTACTTATATTATTTTCTTGATAGCTTGTATATAAAGTTGATTATTTTTGGCCCTTGTTTTGGTCACACCTTATTAGTCATGTGTGTTTCCATAGTATTTTGGGTTTTTGTTTTGTACTTGGGGGAGTGGAAACAATGGGTACTAGAGTCAACTAAAGATTTGCCATTAATAAATTTGGTACAAAAAATGTTTGACCAAATTGATTGGAAAATATATTTGGCAAACATTATTAAATATATAGTCCATATATATATATGAGTCACTTGGATATGACGTATTTATAAAATTATATTTAATTTTGACCTCATATATCTAAACGCATCAAATTTTGATAAGATTCATAATTTCATAAACTAACATATATCAATATAATTAACTCTAGTTTCTACAAGTTATCATTATAAATTCTAACACTAATCTTTAACCAATGTGAGTTTAATGTTTGCCCAGAACTGCAAAATTATCAAACGGATGACCCAATTTGTTGGGCCCTTTGCGTATAAACACAATAAGATTTTACAGCTATAGTTTCAATAATTGCACTCAACAGCTATAATTTCATTTACTATGGAGGCTGCGATTTGTATGTCAATCTTGCAAATATACAAAAGAGTAAGTATATATAAATTATGAATTTATATGCATTAGAAAATTTGCCAGAACTCCATATTTATATTTTTTCTTGCTAATATACAAATGGTAATTTATTATGAATTTTTCATAAATCATATACAAATAGTTAGGATCAACATATAAAAAATTTCGAATCTATACAATCAGAAATTGAATTGTACGAATTCTGAATTTTCATAAATCAAGCGAATCGTACAAATCAGGTAAATAGCAAAAATTTAAAAATTGTAGCGAATGACAATTTTCATAAACTATTGTTATAGTACCTAATATTGGCTATAGATTAACTATTCTGCATAATTTTCCTATTTTATTAGTATTTTCATAATGTGGTGATAAAAATTTGTTAAAAACACCTAAAATTTGACAGTATAGTGAATATGAGTAAATATATGTAACACAACTTTTATAAATAAATATACATGATATATATAAGATACATTAATATACATGGATGATTAATACGAATATAATCCAATCGAAACGTAGCAGAGTTGGTTAAGATAATAAATTATAACAACCATTCTACATATTCGTTATTAGAACACAAATTTATGCACACAATATTTTTTAGTAAAATGCGAAAAAATAGTTAGCTATATGTTCACTTGTGTGGCTACGTATGCAAAATTAATTCCCAACCTCTCATTTCCAATTTCTTTTAATAACAATTCCAAAAAGAAAGTAAAAAAGAAGTCAAAGAATAATTTTTGCTCTTTTTAAAATCTTTCTTCTTCTTCTTCAATATTTCAATCTTAATCCAATATTTTCTTCACATTGAAAAACAATTGTTATCTGCGTCAAAACAACACCATTAACCTCACATATCATTTCATCCCCTTTACGGGGTTGATCTGATATCTGATATCTGATTAAATACATTTTTTTATCAACCCTAGAGGTAAGTTTATAATTTAAATATGTAAGTTCAATATCTGATATTAAAATAAAATAATAACAATAGATGTTCTTAAATTTTGTGAAATTGAATAATTTTAGCTTTCGTTTTGTTATATGAAAATTTGAGTTTTTTAATATTGCCATTTTAGGAATTCAAAATTATGTTTAGACGTACAATATAATTACTACTAAATCTTCAAAACCTTATTTTTTCATGAATTATGACCCAATATATATTTAAAGATTAAAGTTGATTTATGATCAAATATAATCTTAATTTTCCTTTTTGGACTACTCCATTTATTTTCATAATTTCAAAGACTCTTTTCCTCTTATAATAAATTCAAATTTTAATTTTGATCAGATCTCTCGAGAAGCAAAACGTGACAAGATGTTCAAACAAGGTGGTGCGGACATTGAGTCCGGTAACAAGGGTGGCGTTAATGGCGGTCAAATATATCCAGGGCAGATGGATGATCCTCAGATGAGATGGGCATTTATAAGAAAAGTTTACTCTATAGTTTGCACACAACTTCTTTTCACCGCCATCATCGCCACCGCCATGTTCTTCACTCCGGCCGTAAAACATTACATGAGAACCATTTGGGGAAAAGTTACCATAATTGTTCTTGTTATCATCGCTTTTATACGTAAAACTCTCTTTCTTACCTTATTTCCTTATTATATTTTCTTATTTATTATTATTTTTATTATTTTATCTGACTCAAATTATCTATCGTATTTATTTTATATTTTCTTTTTAGAAACGTTAGTTATGAGGAGGTGAGGGTGGGGTTGGGGGGCTTATTATTATATTTTTATTTATAACTTTGAGATATAAATTTTGTTTGCTAAATATTAACTTTAGTTATATGTCATCTTGAGTTGTGTTTAATATTAAAAATAGTTATTATCAAGGATACATGAAAGAAAAAATAATTAACTTTAGATACTTCAAGATTTATCAAATATTTTTAGTAAAACTATCTTTAGAAATGAAGATTAAATAATTTGAAACGAATTATTTAATATGAGGCATTACTGTAAAAAAGATGACGTATTAAATATAGACAATAACTTTTTTTACAAAAACAAATTAATGAAAAAAGCAATATATATAAATTGAAACTAATGAAGTATAAAACAAAGTTAGACAAATGCAATTCAAAGTTTGTGGAGAACTTATTCTAACTGTTTATTCCAAAATTAATTAAGATGGTTCAATTCCTCACTCTTTCTCCATCATAGTAATGTCGAATATATGTGTTATTATTTTATGTCATCATTCTCAATTTTTATGATTTAGTTTAAATATTATACTCATCATTTTGATTTATTTTATATTTGTTATAAAATTTGCAGTTATCTTCTTGATGGGTCGATATGGGAAAAAACATCCATGGAACTATCTTCTTATGGGAATTTTCACCTTGTGTTTGGCATGTGTTGTTGGAGCAGCCTGCGCTTTAAGAGCCGGTAATATTTTCTAAATCTGCTATAATACGTTAAATTATATTTACAGTATGAAAAATCTTGTTAGGATATTTTGAGTCAAGAGTCTAACGTAAAGTAATATTACTATTTCGTAACGTAAAGTAAAATTGTGT
>CM064964.1:59678651-59753650 GCA_032847665.1 Solanum chilense
AAGTCATAAAAAACAACAACACTAAACTCATAATATTCCAAAATGATTACCCCATTTTTTTTTTGATAATTAAATAAACCAATCTTAAACGAGAAGACTTATATTTTTTTTCATAAATAATTTATGTAGTCATAGATTTTATCTTTTAAAAAAACTAACTTATAGCAATAACTTTATTTAATTCAAATATTTATATTATTCCTACAGGATAATTCAGTACTAAGAGTTCGAACTTCTATAGTAAATAATGCTGCTGAATTAGTTGTTTTTATTACTATTGTATACTACGTGCAAGTAAAACCAATCAAAAATTGATATATTCTGATGTGAGATTTTTTTGAGATGGAAATTAAATTTAATCAAGTTTCAATATAAATATTTACTCGAATAAGAAATAACAAGAAATTGATGATACTAATTAGAATGCACAAGCTTACTCAAGAGTTAAATTCTCTGTAGATTCTAGAGAAAAAAAAAAATTCATTCCAAGAATTCAAATTTGTAAACTTTAGGTCGGCGTTAGATTATAAATTTTAAATTTTTATTTTTTTTATATTTACAGATAGGGTTGTATTTGGTTATACTTTTTGTAAATGAGAAAAGAGAGCATTTATTTGAAATCATAAATAAAAATGAAATCAAAAGACAGGTTATATAAGCTGTTTTTCAAATTTAAAATCTAATTTTTATGGTATAATTTTACCTAAATTTCATAGTATTAGAAGTTAAATACATTATTTCCTAACTTTATTTTAAATTACAAAATTCTTTAAAGTTTATATATTTCGGATTCATTTTTGGTCTTCCGAATACATTAGCAGATACCGGACATAGGTTAGTAAAGAGGTATCAAAGAGGAGGGGGACATATCAGAGAGGGGATAGGATATCCAAATACTTCGGATACATAGGTGAGGGATGTCCGAGAAGGGAGAGACTCATCAAAGAGTGGGAGGGATGTATCCGAGAGGAGGATAGAAATGTATCAACAAAAGGAGAGTGATGTACCCGAGAGAGATTTGAAATTTTTGTAAATGGTAGGAAATTTTTGAAATTATAATAAGATAAGATGTGTTAGGTAATTTTTTGAGCAACTTTCATATAGAGCAAACACAAAATCATATTTGTATGTTATAGTTATAGTTTGCATAATTGCGCTCGATAGCAAATATCAATTTGTATTTTTCGTTAGACTTATACAAATGAAGGTTAAGGCTATTTCGCTATACGAATATATAAAAGAAGCAATTGTATAATATGTTTTGACATACATATACAAAAGAATCAATTGTATAATCTGTTTTGTATAAAGCGAGAAAGAGGAAAAGACAAAAGAGAACTGGGCTGGGAAAGAAAGTATTTGTACAATAATAAGTGTATATGAAGAAAATATATGTATTTGTATTTGTATATACAATATTCTCTTACTTTATACAAACACAAACACAATGTATACATTTACTTTTGTATAAAGTGAGAGTAGCGAGCGAAATCTGGAAGAGGGCAGACAGGGGAACGAAAATATATGTATATATACAATTTCTCTCGGTTTATACAAACACAAACACATTTTATACATTTGTGTTTGTATAAAAGTGAAAGAGGCGAGCGAAATTCCATCAGGAAGGGAGGCGAAAATAACACAATTTGTTATGTGGTACAATTAAATCAAACTATGTTTATAACATTAAATTTAAATTAATAATTTGCTATTATATATAATTTTTCTTAAATTTTTATATTTTAATTAGCTGAATATTAAGTTTTTATAGTCAAACATTCATTTTCAAATAAAGCAAAAAATTATTTATCAAAAGTAAATAGGAGTTTAATTAAAGGAAGGCTATTAACCACTGTTATTAATGGTATATATCCCAGTGACACAGTTTATTAAATCAACGAGTCTGTTAATTAATTGTGCCGACGGAGTTACTCCATATGGTACCAAGAGAAAAATAAATATAACTGCTAAGAGCCAAAACACAATGCCCCACTGTTTCTACACGAAGACTTAGATTTTTTAACAAACGTAAATTATCGAAAATATTTTTAATTTTGATGTGAATGATTAGTATTATTTTTGAATTATAGTCTTAAAAGTTATTTTATTTGATTAATCAAATTTAAATACATTAATATTGCAATACGAGTGGAATATATCTTTAAATTTTTATTAAGTTTATAATATGAGAGTTTGAGACCTGTTAATAGTAATTTAAGGTGTATCTAATTTAATTAGACGCTGTAAATGAGTATTTTTAAGATGGTCAGAAATGTGGACATCATTATTTCTTTTTGCTTTCAACATGTGATCCTTTTAACAAGGAATCTCCAGATACCACTTCACCTTGAACCTTCCACCCCCACCCCCCCTAAGAAAATTGATTTTGATTTATGTTATGGTTTTGTATTATATATATAGGAGAATGTACTAAGCTTGAAGACAAGTTCCTCATTAGTAGTTCCCTCAATTATTTCCACAGCAAAAGCCAAAGATGGTTGTTCTGTGGAGCCAATTGGTCATTAAATCAGTGCTTTTAGTCTGTAGCATTATTTCTCTCTGCTTATATAGTAGCAGAGCAGAGGTTATAGTTGAAAATTTTAGTTTGGAAAATAAAGGGGTTGTAAGCAATAGCAAGTGCAATTTGTTTCAAGGTAGATGGGCAATTGATCCTTCTTTTCCTCTTTATGATTCCTCAAAGTGCCCTTTTATTGACCCTGAATTTGATTGCCTCAAATATGGTCGCCCTGATAAACAATACCTCAAATATGCTTGGAAGCCTGATTCTTGTAACTTGCCCAGGTACCCTTTCCAATCCTTTTTTTCTTAATTTTACTTTTGCAATATGGACTTGTCTGCGCCACGTGATACAGACTTTACTTGTGAAATTACACTGATTATGTCAACAATTATGTCGTTGTTGACGGCTTACAACACATTATTTTTGAAGAAACAGAGAAGTTTTTCCTCTGTTTTAATATCAACTCCTCTTCTTTTTTTTTTTACAGGTTTAATGGGAAGGATTTGTTGCAGAGATGGTCAGGGAAAAAAATAATGTTTATTGGTGACTCGTTGAGTTTGAACATGTGGAATTCTCTGGCCTGTATGCTACATGCGTCGGTGCCCAATGCCAAAACTACAATTTCTAGGAAGGAGACACTTTCTTATGTCACTTTTCAGGTTTTGCTCTCTTCTTTTTATGTGTGTGTTTTGGTTTTCTTGATTTCATTTTTCACTACTCCCACCTAGTTTTAGTTTTTAAAAAATTATCTCGTGTTATAAATTCAAAATTAAAATTGCGCTCGTTAAAATATGACGGAGGGAGTATTAATTTGGTGAAGAAGAGAAGAACTTGAGTAAGTTCTCAGCAGGGAATTGAATGGAAAATTGAGAGAAGAAAGTTTCTGTTAATTTTCATTAGGTAATTGTTTAGGTAGGAACTCTAGTGAGAGAAGGAAAAGGAAAATCTTTTGCTATAGTATTTTAAACTGTTTTTGATTGAGTGTGAAAAATCTTTAATTTGAGTATTTTATGATAAAAGAATGATTTTTGTAATCATTTGATGATGTTGAATTCTACTGTTAAAACAACATATACGTTACGTTATTGCTATAATTGTAGTGGATCATGATGTTGGTTGTTGCGAAAATGATGAAATCGGTGAAAAAAGATTCTACCTATACTAAAAAAATAGTATATGATTCGTCTTAATTAATTAAGAGTTCACGAATTTTAAATTTTAATAATAAAAATAAAATTAATAGTAAATTAAGAAAATAGAAGTAAGAGAACATAAATTTCAGCGGAAAAGAACTTACCTTTTTGAGTATTGCTTTTTCTTGTATCATTTGAATATAAAAGAAATCACGTCTAAACTAAGGAATTTAAATTCTATAGTGTGTTCATAATTCACAAAAATAACATATTAGTGAGATTTTATGGGATAAAGAAGTTATTTTCGATTAAATATATCAGTAATATCTATTGATAGCATAAAAAACTGTATACGTTTTTTATATACTCCATAATTTAAGCTTAATTACAAAGCAAAATCACATGCATCCACATATATATGTGTGTGTTCTCACATGTTGTGCTTTGGTCCCTCTCTTTTGTTTTACAATATGAGGCTGTAATTAGTACTATATACATATTACAGACAATACAGTTGTTAAGGAGAAAATTTGTTTTCGCCAATTTTATATCTTTTGTTTGACAAATATTGAAGGAGGGGACAACCAAGATCCAAATAAGATGTAGAACAGAGGATAGAAAAAGATTTAAAATAAAAATGTGACAGCAATCATTAATATAATACTACAAATAAGATATTGAAAAAAATTTGAGAATTGTGGTAGCCAAAAGACTACAAGGAAAAAAAGTTGACTTTTTTAGGCTCCCAATAAAAAACTTAGAAAAGAGACAAAAAGGAATTTTATTTGTCATGTCTTTAATAACAGTATACCCGTGAATAAGTGAAAGGCATGCTTAGCCCTTTTCTATATTCTACTCTTACCTTTTGTAATTTTAGCGCATTATGAAAACTAGAACCGATATACTTCAATATTCTGAATCGGCTTTTGTATCGACCCTTGAAAATGTTCAAGAGGTCTAGTTGTCGATGTCGGGCTACTCAATCTTCATATTTATTATCCAGTTGTAGTTGTTGCATTTACAAGAAACCATAAGGGCAGCAAAATAAGATTGTACAAGAGAAAAAAATAAATTATCTAGTGGTGTTACCTGGCCAAAATATTGTCATAATCATTGGTAGGTCCAATCTTTGAAGGCTAGTTTTATTGCGACTCTTTTTTGGTTGTCAGAGCATAAGCTATTCACCTTTGGCCTTAGCCACACATCTACTAAAAAGAGGCTCAAACCTAACAATAAAAACCATATCTTTGCTATAAAAGCTTCTGACAATTTTGTAACCAACTTGTTACTCTTATTTATAGAATAAAATAAGGGTGTTTCACTATAGTTTTTTTTTTTTTGACACACTCAACCACTTTTTCCTCCTGCAGGACTATGGAGTTACTTTATTTCTTTATCGAACAACTTACCTTGTTGATATAGTAAGAGAGAAGATTGGAAGGGTATTGAAATTGAATGCCATTCAACAAGGTGATGCTTGGAAAGGAATGGATGTGTTAATTTTCAATTCTTGGCATTGGTGGACTCACAAGGGCAACTCTCAACCGTATGATTCCTTTTTTCGAGCACAATTTTATTATTTAATTGTATATTCAACATGTGTGGGTCTGATTCTGTAATACTATGTTAAAATATATAATTATTTATCTAAAAGCTTAATGTGTTAGAGAGACCACGTGTTTATTATTTTAATATGTCCGGGAAAAAACTATATTAACTGAATCATATCTTCTGTAGATGGGATTATGTGCAAGATGGTATGAAAGTATCAAAAGATATGGATCGTTTAATGGCATATTACAAAGGTCTAACTACTTGGGCTAGATGGGTTGATGGAAATGTTGACTCCTCTAAGACCAAAGTCTTCTTCCAGGGCATTTCTCCAACTCATTATATGTAAGTGCTACACTTCTTCATTTGCTCAATAATCGCTCGAATTTAAGTTTCATACACTGATAGTTTAAGAACTATTCATATGATCAACTAACTCAAAAGTATGTATTGGTATAACCTATGCTTGCTCGGACTCTTGAAAAATGTGTCGGGTCCAAAAGAAACACATAGCTTTTAGAAGATTCAGTACACAACAATTCTTTTTACGAGTCTGAGCAACATAGTAGGTAACCTAGAGAAAGTATCAACCAACGTGCAATCATAGTGCGCGTATAACTAACCACAAACTTTCACTGAATATATATGTTTTCCACACGTAAGAAGCTCAAAATTCATGTTCTGTTGTATCTTGATCAGGGGTCAGGAATGGGGGGCAGCAACAAAGAATTGCAACTCAGAGCAAATACCATTAGCAGGATCGACATATCCAGCAGGGACACCAGCATCAGCTATTGTGGTTAACAAAGTACTAAATAGGATGAAGACACCAGTTCATCTCCTCGATATCACGTTTCTGTCTCAGTTAAGGAAAGATGCTCATCCATCAATGTACAGCGGCGGTCACCCTGGTGTAGATTGCAGCCACTGGTGTCTCCCTGGACTACCTGATACATGGAACCAGCTTCTTTACGCATCACTAATTATGTGAGGATGAAAAACCTCATATAATTTTCTCCTTTAAAAATTCTTCCTTTCCACTGAAATTAACTGTACATTTGTGGACGTATGTGAAGACCTTCAGCTCAAAAAAGCCAGCAATCAAGTGAACGTAGCAATCATTGGCGCAGTACTCCTGGACTTCTTAATAATTGGAGCCAGCTTGTTTATGCAGCAGCAGTTCTACTCTGAAGACAAAGACTTCAGATTAGTTTTAACTGCTCATAGTTTGATTCAAGGACATACAATAGCTTTTAGATGTAATAACTAAGGGTGCATAGAAGATTTCTAATTACTAGCTTGAACTTTCCTTTCATTTTGTTAAGCAATAGCAAATAAAAGCGGAATCTCTCTGCTTGTATCTGGATTGAGTCCTAGTAAATGTAAAAGCTTCTTATCCAGATATGAAATTTCATGTGTAAGTCAGTTTTATGATTCACAACTAAGAGATTTCTAACATTTAGATGAAATTTTTACTATTCAAGAACATGTTTTGCATTGTTCATGGTGTAATATGATTCATGGCCACCAAATGTTAACATTGTTTACTCTTATCATATAAACTGAGGAAGCTAAGAAGAAACGCGTACATATTATGGAAACCAGAAGTAAAAGTAATGAACTACATTGTCTTTCATCTGATCTGCAAATGAAGTAGAAATGAACAAGGAACTGACTGAGTCTATAAGTTACCAACCTAAATAATGAGTGTGGTTTTTATTGTAACATTTGTGTAATGAGTGTGGTTTTTGCTTGAGGACTACTTAAATCATATTACTCTGTCTAGAAGGTGGATGTGGTTGTTAGGTAAAATCTTTTGGTCTGTCTACTCTAATAGTAATATTTCACATTTATTGTTCAAAATATATGTTCAATCTAGGGAGGCCTAAGCTTCCTGATTTAGATTAAATAATGCTAAGGGCACAAACTATATATAACATAAGTAATATTTTATAAGATACAAACGGTATCTAACAAGTTTATAACAGAGTAATTGTCAGATAAATTGTACAACTCCAGCTGTTACGAGTGGAAAGTACAACCCCACTAACATGTTCCATTAGACATATATATTAGCTGTTGTAAAAAGCCTCTTCAACAAATCCAAGTACAATAAATCAAAGGAATTGATTGAATACGAAAGAAGAACAAAAGAGATGAGAAAACGATTTTCAGATTAAATTGAATAACTTAGTGTCCATTTGGATTAACTTATTGTTAGGTCATATGCAATTATCCCGAGCTTTTTAATTTTAAAATTTGGAAAAAGATTAAAGTTTCAATGTTTGATATTTCAAATATTGGGCATTAATGAAAAGGAAACTCTTAAAATAGTTTGATTCTTTCGAGACGTTTTCACTCCCCCGCCTTACCTACCCAAATATTAAATGAAAAAAGAAGTTCTAAAAATCTACAATTGTTTCAAGTTTGCAAAGAAATAAAATACAACTTTCTTTATCTTGCTCTCCTTTCTCCCCTTTCAAGAAGAAAGCACAAAGAAAATGTATCTTCTAGCTTTTATAAACCATATAGGATAGTGAGGTAACCAAATGGGAAAAGGAAAAAAAAGTAGATATAAGTTTAAAACTTGAATTTGAATTATACTTGAACTTGAGCATTTGTTGAGGGATCCAAATTAACATAAGCCAATTTTACTTGAGCAAAATAAAAATGAACGTGTAAAGATTTCAAGCTCATATCTATACACATATCCTCTGAACTTTTTTTAAGTTGTATAAATCGAAGCAAGTCTGCTAGGTATGATACCGAGGAATTTTAAATGATTAAAACACTGTTAACAGGTTAATAATACATATAAGGACAAGTGATTGAACTGATAGAGAGTCCCAATTTCACACGAATTATGAATAAATTAATAAATATTTAAGCAGAAAAATGGCTACTGCCATTGGTATATTCACATTCACATTGGTGATATCATTTTTTATACAACAAAAATAACAGCATTCTGAAGCTGAGTTTGCTACAGATAATGAATTAGCAAGGTGTAGATTTGCAAACATATTTGTGTTGCTGCTGTTGCTGATTTTGACATTGTATATGGCATGATCTTGCTTTGTCTCTCAGCTCTTGGAATGCCCTCATTGTCTCCACGTCGAAACCACCCGCAAACTTAACAAAAAAACAGGAAAACCACAAATTTTAATTATTACTTTGTACAAAAAAAAATAATGTGAAACAACTACCCTTGAATGCTGTTATAAATTTTCTTCCTTTTTTCTTACTATTGTTTACCTGATGTACTCGAAAGGCGAACCTAACGCCTTGAATTATAAGCTCTTCTTCTTCAGGACCACCACCAACCATTTCTAACTCTGCAGATACCCTCTTCATGTACTTCATGGCTAATTTTACTGATGCCAGCTTGATCTGCAATAATGCAAAAATAAAACAACACAACTACCTCACGTTATTACAGCGTCTTTGTTTGTGTTAATATTTCTCAATCAAAGCAGCAGCATGGTACAAAATTTGAGACCACATGGTTTAATAGGATTTGCCCCACATAACAGTGAAAAAAGAGCGACACCAGTAATTGTGCAGGCAAGCAGAATGTCTGTGAACTCTGGCTGCCTGCTCTTAATTATATTATCTTGCAAGAAAAAGACCAACAGACTAGATAGTTTCATAGATGCCCATATCACTGTGCAGAAACATAAATTGATATGCCCAATTATTGACCGAAAACCTTAGAAGGAAAATTAAATTTTTCATTGAGTCTCCACCCAACTCAGCTTAGCGGATTACCCGCGACACGAAGGGGTAATGTATATTGTGGAAAAAATTAATAAGCACTCCTAAATCTTGAAAACCATGAAAGTAAAAGTAAAGAAGCGAGTTTTTGCCAATTAGGAAACTTCTTCCTGCTGGATGAATATTTTAATTTGCCTTGAATTTATGCAGATATAGATTAAAAAATCATAGGAAGATTTCTATCTTAGTGTGACATTATAAAAATCATAGGGATCTATAAAAGGTCAACATTAAGAATCTGATTCCTTTTTTCTACTTACTACCACCAAACACTACCATGAAAAGGGATGCAGACAAGCAAATATGTTTTGGAGAACAGAGACTTGACATGTGCTCATGCAGGCATGGGCATATTAATAATGCAGAACTTCCCCATAAATTCTGTCATCTAGTAACACACTCTAATAGAATAATACATAGTATATCTTATCCCATGCTATTTCCTTTGTCTGTATTATTCAACGGAAACCTCCACGGTACAGACCAAGAAAAATCTTCAATTATATTGTTTTTCCTCTAGTCATAACCCTATGATAAAGAAATAGCAAGTTATCTGATACAGTAATTGATTTTCAGCACGAAGTATGGAATTATACCACGAGAAGTAAAAACCACACATTGTGTTAAACTGTTAACACAGCTCCGCAAAGCAGAGTAAAGTACGGAGAAATTTCAACAGGACTAGCTTCAGTAGTGCTCTATGCATCATTTTCCTAGAGCGTGTTGGGAACTGTCCTAGTATTTCTTTTTAATAGACAGTAAAAAATGTATAGGCATGAAAAGAGGTGCTACCAGAAAAGACGGCACGAATTGAGGTCATTGGTGAAAGTTTACATATTGTGAAGACATTCTTATGTGGAACATCAATAGGAAAAATACATCAAACATCTACTATAGTAGAGAGAATTATTAATTACCTGAGTAACAAAACCAGTATCCAGCATCCACTCAATTGGGATTTGGAAAACTTTATATCTCTTAGTGGCTGATTCTCTCATTCTTGACAGATTGTAAATTCCATGCTCTAATCTGTGTAATCGACATAAGAACAGAGATCAAATCATTACTTAATAAACATATTTTCTTTGCAAATGCAAAATCTCATCAATTAATTCAGAGTTTATATAGAGAAATAACAATAGAGCAAATTCATACTTCTCAAATAAGGCCTGCATTTTCTTAAGAGCTGTGCCACATGGTTGTCTAGGATTATCACGAAAGGACGATGCCTCAGATTCTAGTTTCTTTAGATCACAATATCCAAATGCAGCTTCTCTCAATGCATCAGCCTTTTGTTCAGGCCATTCAAAGTGTTTCAGAACAGCCCTTTCATCAACCTGAAAAAACTTCAAGTCATCAGATTGATCGACCAAACATATACAATTTCATTCGCAAGTTAGATAATGAAAAGAACTTTAATGATAAAGAAGAAGAAGTTTACCAAGTAGGAGAGCTCGTCATCAAGCCATTTTACAAAAGGCACAACATCCACAATGTCTGTGAATGCAGCATGTTCTACTTCTTTGATCAAAAACCTAATAAAATCTCCTTGCGTCTCAACATCTGTCTTAATCTGCAATTAAGGAAGCAAAACAGGGAGAATGAGAAATTAAATAAAATAACTAACACTGAATGAAACTTTAAAGTTCAACCATCTTTAGGTAATCCGCATTAAAATGTCATTCTGTTTTCTCAGTTCCAAAATTTTAATCCAAATAAGAAATATTTGATTAAGACTTTCAATTGTTTAGTGTTTATTGCTAATCGATACAATAATTTTAGATTTTTGTATGCAATTATCAAAATTCCATTTTCGTTCAGCTACTAATATCAGATCTAAAACAGAACTTCACTAAAACACATGAAATCCATAAAGATTATGATAGCGATTAGTCACTATATTCAGCATCAAATTGACTAAATTGCCCAGAGTGAGCAGATGGAATTACACCTCTCGTGATTCATAATTGCACTTTACCTCCTCTACCTATATTGATTCGAATCTGGAGACTGTCTTATCTTGTGGAATACTTTAGCAAAATTCCAAGAGAAGTGCAATTTGGGTACCAAAAATAGACATCACATAACTAGTCATTTTCAGACAGGAATGCACAAGGTAAATGGTAAAAGAGTAATTTAACAAAATAGCAATGGTAGAAAAGACTTACCGCTAGTAAATACGCAGACCGGTTCTCAATTTCTCCGATCATATCCTTCGCCGAAGATGGAGCATCGGCAGCGGAAGCAACTCCAGCACCGGAATCTCTCCGGCAGTCTCTCCGCATTAGAGAGTGATAAAACTCCACTACTTCAGGTATCCGCCTGACCTTTGCTGGTAAAGTCTTTAAGCCTTTCGGAGGTGGTGGAGGAGGTGGTGGTGGGCCTGTTTTGGAAGCAGCTGGAGGTAGTGGTGGTGGTGGCGGGGGCGGTGGAGGAGGAACTGCTGCCAGTTTGGGCGGCGCTGGTGCTGCTAGCGGAGGTGGGGGAGGTGGAGGCGGAATGTTAGAAATTTCAGCTAATGCACGTTCAGCTGAATCTGACAACGAACTATACGAAGGAGAAGATGAAGAAGATGACAAAGACGAGGATGATGAGGATGATGGCAATAGCGCAGACGATGGCCGCGGTGGTGGTTTAGGTACTCGGGGAACTCGTGATCTTAAACTCATAATCCCAACAGATATATCAGCTAGCTCATCTGAATTAGACCGAGAATGTCTAGGCCTTTCACAAAGTTCCAATGCACTAACAATTTCCTCTTTCACCTCACACTCTGGTTTTGAAGTTACAGTAATGCTAGGTCGAGTCACGCATTTTCTCAAATACTTGGTGATGTTTGCTTTGCTATGAGCAACATTTGTCACATCTACAAATCTATGAGCAGATAACTCTTCATTAGCTTTCTTCAGCTCAGAAATTTCAGCTTCCATAGCTTTTATCCTCTCATCATACCTCCCATTTTGCTTCGAAAGCTCAATGTGTAACATCTCTACTTCTTCTCTAAGCCTCTCGTTTTCCACTTCCAAGCATTCAATCATCCGTCCTTTACGTCCGATTTCCGCATCTTTTTGAGTGATCTCACTCTCCAACAACGGAAGTATAGCCACTGACTCTTTAAGCAGTTTCTTCTCAAGCAGCTCTGTTTTCAAACGTGACTCTCTTTCACGCAACTCTTCAACTATACGTAGGAGCTCCGCAACATCCGGTGGACGAGGCTGAACTTGAGCAGAGGAACGAGGAAAATAAACTCCGAAAGAACGAGAAAATACAGCACCTTTGGATGTTTGCTGTTTGGGGCAGCTTGGTGAAGGAGTAGGAGGCTTAGGAGATGAATCTTGCTTCGATGGCTTTGGATTAGCCGGTGATTTCTGTAAACCCATAACCATTTTTACTTTACCAGCAACCATTGTAGCATCTAGAACAAAATTTTGAAGTCTTCAAATTGCAAATGAGAAGAGGAATGAATAAGCCAAAATGAGGTCCCTATCTATGTGTGCCTGGAAGAAAAGGGTAAAGGGCAAAAGGGGTAGGGGTAGAGTGAAGATAATACACTACCTGTGTTTTTTGTAAAGAAGGTATTTCTTTGTTGAAACTTTGAAATGTGTAAATGATGCATCAATATCGATGAACGGTCTTCTTTTCTTGGATCCGCTTTGATTTTTTTTTTCTCTTTTATTTATAGAGAAAAATACGATAAATAAGACAAACCCTTTTTTTTTACTTAGTTTGACTCATCCACGCGCTTCACAGTGACCGTAACGTTGGTGAGTGACATAATTGCTCCAACGGTTATTCAATATATATATAACCAACTCGTAAAAAGAAAATTAAATTAAATTATCATTAATCAAAACTTTACATAGTGAGATCTGGTAAATTAACACTTAATTACCAAAGAAACCTTAAATATCATAATTTGGGACCTCCCATAATTTGAATGACTACGGATACAATTATAATGAGTAAAAGAGCTCAATAAACGGACTAGTTAATAGAGCTCTGACTTATCATAGCATTTACTGAAGCAACCTTTCAATATTCAAAATAAACTTTTAAATTTTAGGCGAAATTTAAAACATCTATGGCTAGTCAAATGGAGCTAAAATTATCAATTTGTACCAAAACAATTTAATGCATTTGGAAATTCAAATTATTGTAATGTACACTTTAGACTTGAGTGGCATAGTTAAGATCATAAGACTAAAAAGTAATTTTGTATATTTAACATAATTTTAATTTAAAATTAGATGATCAAAAGTTTTCTTTATTTTCTTAAATTTCGTGTCAAGTCAAACTAGATCAGTTTTTGTGAAACAAAGGGAGAAGTAAGAAGGTGACGATTAAGTTAGATCTAATATATGACATATCAAATAGATTATTTTTAATATTTGGCTTGTTCAATGGATGTGAAAAGAATCGTTTTTATTAAGCTTTTTTAATTATGAAATATAAAAAGGTATCCAAATAATTTTTCTTTGATCTAATTAGTAATTGTTTATTATTGAGTTGACATGGGAATTAAAAAACACGTAATGATGGGTGTAATCAAATCACCCTTAATAAATATAAGTCATCTAAATACTATAAAATAAACAATATTTAATAGCAAAAATAAAATAAAAATAAAATAATAATTAATTTATTAATTTTATAAATTAAACAAATATTATTCAACTTTTTAAAATATTATAATTATAAGAAAAGATGACCCAGAGGAGAATAAAACCTTATCTAAAAAATGAAGATAAAAGAGTTCAATTATGATTTTGCTTAATGATGATAGTATGTCACCCAATCCAAATTTTATGGACATGTTTGACGTAATATGGATCGTATATATCGATATGAAATGGTTCTTGAAATAAAAAAATTAAAAGTAAAGTTATGCTTTTAATTATCATTATTTGTTTGAATTGAATGCACGCACATGAAAACAAAATCTTTTGAGAAAAAAAATTAATGAATCACTTATCATGATACAAGAAATAACTACAAGAATCGGTGTTCATAGAGATGACAAGACCCTAAAGAGAAAACCAATAACTTTACCAACAAAAAAATAGTAAAATTGCATTTGATTGAAAAAGTAAATTTTATTATCGAAACAAAGTGTTTGTAAAAGACTTAAATTATTCATAATTTATTCTATAAGAGATAATGCAAAGCAAACGTTCAATATGATAATGAAGAGTGTGTGACATAGTGACATTATATAATATGAGTTTGATATTCGTTTAACGAGTTTAATTTTTAATTATCATTAATATAATTATAAAAAATAATATGAAAATTTATCAAACTAAAACAATTAACTTAATTTTACATATATATAATAATATATGGATCATGCTTGATAGAATACTAATTTCCTATACTGCTAAAATGTGATCAATCCTATTATGAATTGGTCAAACCAATAGACCTAAAAGTAAATAGGATAAGTATGTGATCATTTGAATAATGTACTTAAGAAAAGGAAAATAATGTATAATTAATGTACTAAATAAAAGTGTCAAATAAAAACTTTATAAATCACTAAAATATATAATGGAAATTTAGCATCACGCGCTGAGTGAGAGTAGGATATATTATTTTATATATTTTCTTGACTGTTTTATTTTTGCAAAAAAATAAATAAATTGAGAAATGAAAAAAATGCTTGTAACGGTCAGCTTATCAGTAAGTGTGAATTCAAATCAATTTATCGCGATATTTTGATAGATTTCGCGTGATGTTATTTAAGGAGGGGTAGTTGGTTTGAATTTTGAGGTAGGTCTCACACACTTTTCATTAAGATATCACTTTATTATTTGACTGTTTGCTTAACATCTACTTGTTGTATTCTTTGGTTTAATTTGGAATTAGATAGTATGTACTAATTTTGGTGGTGGTCAATTATTTTTTTATTATGATATTTATTTATATTTTTTTGATTTAAATTAATTTTATAATGATGATTTTTGTTTTGAAATTGATAATAGTAATTTTGGTAGTGTTTGATCTTATATAAAATTTGATAGTAGTAATATTTTTTTGACTTAACTTTGGAATTTGATCATAGTAATTTTGGTGCGTTTAATTATATTTTTTTATGAAATTTGATAATATTTATTTATTTTTTTACTTGACTTGAAATTTAATAGCAATGAATCTTTCTGGCGTTTGTCATAATTTATTGTAAACTTTGATCATATTTGTTTTATTATTTTATATAAACTGAAACTTAATAATAGTGATTTTGGTGGTATTTGATCATATTTCATTGTGAAATTTCATATTACTTGAATATTCTTTGACATAACTAGAAATTCATAGTAGTTATCTCAATAACATTTGACTATATTCCATTATAAAATTTGATTATACTTATTTTATTTTTTGACTTAACTTGGGGTTTAATACTAGTGATCTTGATGACATTTGACCATATTTTATTGTAAAATTTAATACTACTTATTCTATTCGTTAACTTAAACTTTGAAATTTGCTCAATTTGAACTTAAAATTTTTGTTAAGCTAATGAGGTAGCTGGGGGAATTAAACAAAAAAAAATGTTTTTTCAAGCTATGAGGTAATTAATGCAAATAGCAAAGCAAAATTATCGAGAGCGGACAATCTAATCCAATCCGTCCAACTCTTTTAAGTTTTCGTAGGTTATTGATTCACTCATTTGTTAGCTCAATCTATTTCAACCTAATTTATGGATTTATATGTAGCCTAAATTAACTTAAGAAAAATCTTGTCAAAATATTTTCAAGAATTGTTTTTTAAAACTTAATCCATTATAAAATATTGTAAAAGAACAAATAAAATGATTAAAACTTCGAAAAAAGTTGGACTCAACTCATTTAGACTCAAGCAAATTTGGATTGAATTGAGTCTTGACTGATTTGTTGTCTTGACCCATTATGACCTGGCCAAATTTAATTTAACCTACTTACCGCTACTAAAATTAACTAAGCTACACATAATAGAAGAAATTAATATATCGTGCAATCTATTAATTATTTACGAAAATTGTGTGTAAACCTTTGATTATGAAAATAGTATCTCAAATGTTGAAATAAAGAAGTAGTATAGCATTTGATAGGCGTTGAATCGTTGACCTCTATTTCATTTACGTGCTTGTAACAGTTCAACATTTTGTCACTACATTTAAGTTCACAATTACGTCTAATAAAAGTGATATAAATAACAAGTTGAACAATACTTAATGAACCACTCATTTTCCTTTCAATTCCAGCATTTAGCAACATCAAGTGCTTGATTATGTTTTTTCTTTTTGTTGCAAAATCCAGATAGATATATATTTAACATGAGTATTTATGAGAATTTAGTGCTCATTATTTTGATGAATATCCCTAAAAGATTTGTCTCTCCCCACTCTACGTCTCAAATTGTGTCCTATTACATATTCAGAACACTTTACGTGTTCTACTTAGAAATAGATGACCTAAAATCAAAGCTATAATTGAATATATTTTTTTATTTTAAATTTTATTTTTGATTCCACTAAAAGCTTATTTATGTCACGTTCAAGTAATAAACAAGCTATAAAATATTGACTAATTAGGGTAGGAAATCTAAGTGAACAATATATATACATACTTAAACATTGTTATTGCTTAGATTGACTATTTATTGAAGAGAGATTAACCTTTTAAATGATTAAAGACAACAAATAAGAGTATGATAGTCTAAACACATCATTTTTTAAGTGTGTAAATAAATTATATAAAAAGTAAAGTAATTTGGAGGACTATTAGGATGGAAGTGGAGTTTGATTTAGTATAATCATTAATAATTATTTTGGGAACGACACTTAATTGCTTGTTTTTTAAGGCCAAGATCTCTAGATCATTGAAGCTTATGAATCGAAATTATTTCAAAAACAATGTGGCTTTATTATTATTATTAAAAACTTGCATTTTATCTTTACCGCTTGGCCCTTGAAATTAATTTTCTAATTTGAGCTAGATTGAAATATTAATAGGACGTTATAATATTAATTACCATATACTTTGTCTTATAGTGCAAAAAGCTTACTCTCTTCTTTTAAATTCTAATTTCTTAGATGGAAAAATGATGGGAATATAGTTTTTTAATTTCAAGTTGATTTATGGCTTGAAAAAAACAAGATTTGAGTGCTTAATCACCAAGAATGATGGGCAAACGACATATTTGAAAACTTGCTAATCATTTTTATTGTTTCCTAAAGATATACGTAATTGTTTTACTTTCAAATTATTGTATGAAATGTATACGCAGCATATCGGAGCACAATTACCTGAACACCTTCAATAAATTTTAATCATTTTGGGATATGTGTCGGCATAGATTTTTTTGGCAATAGTTTCTTATTTATACTGTTAAGTGGTTATCTAATTTAATGAGTCTAACATGATAGAGTATATTTAGAGCTTAATGTGTCCCTCACATGGTGTGATGTCTCTTTCTTCTCAAAGTCTCTCACCTTACAATCTTCTAGTATTCCCTAATTTCTAATAATATCGTTTTACAATTTAAAATTTCTAGAATATGGATGTATCATTAGCAATCGAATTCACAATTTTAACCTTTTAATACTATAATTCCTAACAAATACTATTGTACCATTTTTTTTTTAAAAAAAAAGTATTTAATTTCGTCCTGGCTTTATGTTAGCATTTTAGCGAAGCTAGGAACGGTTAAAGGTTTTAAAAATAATTTAGATCAGTAGACAAGATAACTAGAGGCATTTTTTTTTATTGTTATTAATGATAAAATTTATTCTTTAAAAAGAGAATTACAAATAAGGAAAAGTAAACCTTATTTTGGTGATCTACGTGTGAAAAAGTAAGAATTATAGTAAATTAAATATTTTTTGATTATTATATATAATAGCTTACATTGACGATTTACACACGAATAATGATGTATCTAATCGAAGCTAAGCCCACATATGATGCATCGATGATCATGGGAGATTGACGGGACACTCAAACCTAACCCCAAATGACCCTCCATGTCCATGGCTCCATCAAGACTAATGAGCGGCCACCAGAATTGTTTGATATCAACAAATATTGGTCAGATATTTTAATAGCCACCAAATCTGCAAAGAAGAAATCCCACTGACCACTTCATGCGTTAGCAGTCTGACATGTTGCATACTTAGACATGTTGGCCCATGAAATCTTGTATTAGTTGAATTAACGCAGGAGCTCTAGTACAATTCTTCAAAAAAATATCCCACATCATTTCATATTTACTACTCATACCTTATGTAGCTTTGCAGTTTCTTCCATTATTAAGTTACCCTAAGCCTGAGTATTCGTCATTTTCATTGATAATCGTATCATTACTTAAATATTTCATTACTATTTTGGTGTTTATGTAAAAAAAATATGTAATACAATGCAAACAAATACTATAAGAGGCGTTTTTTTATTAAAAAATAAAAGTTTGGAATGGAATTTGAACTTTTAAAAGTACTAAATAATGAGATTAATTCAAATACTAATTTTTTCTAGTATTTGAGAATTTGAGTCATTTCCCAAATAATCGTTGATAAATTGTATGAACAAACACTATTTACTAAATTTTCTCCCAAATTTTACTTGGAAAATTTATGGTCGAACGGATCTTGAATGTCTTAATGAGCAAATTAATTTATTTTTTTTAGAAAATATTAAATCATAGAATAAAAATAATTTTATAAACGTTAGATAATAGGTACACAAAATAACTTTTAAAAGTGAGAGTACTTGAATCATACTCCCTGTATGGATTATGGACTACTTTATTCGTCATTTTTATTAATAATAGATGGTCCAAAATAGCTATCATTTTGGAAAACAACAGTATAATTCATGAATACATTCTTCTTCTTATTTTTTTTATTAGTAATAACTTATTTTTGAGAATAAATAATTTTTACTAATTTGCATAACAACAAAAATCTATGTAAAGAGCACATACATCTATACTTCAATATTGCAACTCTTACATATATAAATACATACGTATTTAAGGGACATGTAACTTAAAAAAATGTGACATGTAAAGTAATTAGAGGGAGTATAAGTTTTAAATTAGGCACTGATACCTCTTTAAATTCAAGGACAACATCTAGAAAAGAGTTGAAAAGTTAAGCGGTTAACGAGACACTTTGAACTCTTTTAAATGGGTTGGCATAACAATAACATGAGAGACACTTATATTTTATTCGAATTGAATACTTTTATCTCATAAAATTTTAACGAGAAACTAATTCGATCAAAATAAGAATATTACCCATTTCTACTCTGTGAAGTTTCAAATGGGTTGGCATAATGATGCGAGAGACATTTAGGGATCGTTTGGTAGAGTGTATACAAATAATTCTTAATAAAATTTCTTAGTAATGTTTGTATTAGTTACGTATAGATTATTTTTCATGCATTGTCTGATTTAGTGTATTAGAATAAAAATATTTTTTTACAAAAATATCCTCCACAATTATGATGGAAAAATGTAAAAGTGCTTTTAAGGAATAGTTAAGTCTTTAACCATACTAATGCATGTATTAAATCCTTTTGCATTACTAATACTAGAAAATCAATGGGTTACTAGGTATTATATATACCTAGTAATAAACTCTTCAATACGCAATAGTTTATTAGTTATACACAACATAAAAAAATGACTAATACATGTTTTATTTTTGCTAATACATTTTACGAAACAACCCTTATATTTTACTTTAATCATCTATTGAATTCATCTACTTCATGAAGTTTCAACGAGACACTTTAACTCGATTAAAACATAAGAATTTGACCAATACCTCCCTGCTTTTAGGTAAGGTTGGTTGAAAGAACATGCATGGCACTTATGGATTGGGGATGGGGAGGTATTAATTTAAAGGACTAGTTTGGTTTTCATGGATTGATAAATCACTTTCAGATGAAGATTGGTTAGCCTGGCAATATAGTGACCACTAACAAACATACAACTCTCTCTTTTTCACTAATTAGTTTGTCTCATTCCACTTTTTTACACTTCAAGCACCTCTTGACCTTAATATGCAAATGAACAAGATGAAAAAGCTATAGCCTAGCTACTTTAGTAACTTATTCTTCAACTTGATGTAATCAATACACAAAGATTTTACCTTTTTGCATGATCCTTCCATGAAACTGCTTCTTTGCCCTTTTATCTTCTTTTTCATTTTTAGTCCAGTTCAAAAAAAAAAGTATTGCAGCCCTTTTTTTTTTTTCTCTTTAACTTTAGACATATTTAAAATTTTGAAATTAAATAACTTTGTGGTACATTAGAAATATTTAATTTAAAATAATATATATATGGGGTGATGTTAAATGATCAAAAAATTTGCCCTGAAATTTGAAAAGTTTATATCTTTTTTATTTTGAAATAAAATTATCTTTTTTCTATTTTTTAGTTAAAATATATTAAAGTTAAAAAAGTAAAAATATTCAAAAAGGTAAAATATCATCTGATCAAATTTTCTGGTTTTTTTTCCATATATATGGAAAATTTAAGACTATGATTTAGAAGCCTTTTTGTCTTTCTTATGTGTTAAATCAAATGAGATAAAAATAAATTGATTACGAGAGTACTCACTTCCTTTGTTCCCTATAATTAGATGGACATTGTACCAAAAATATTTGTTACATATTAAATGTTCACTTACTAAATTAGGATATAATTAATTATTATTTTTCTATTTTATCCGTACAATTAATATGAACTTTGAAAGTTTAAACTAATTTGATGATCAAAAGTTCCTTTTTCTCAAGAGGCTAGTTAGTACTTCCTCCATCGACAACACCTGTCAACTATTTACTTTATTTTGTGCACTTTTTTAAGGAACTCTATATAGAAGGGTAATAGATATATGATTATAGTTAATAATAAGTGTAAGATTAAGCATCAATTAATTTTATAAAATGGATAAGTATTATTGGATATCCCAAAATAATATAATTGGAGAACTATTATTAGACTAAAAAAGTATAAAGAAAGAGCAAAATAGTAAAATTGATCAATCTATTAATATTTTTTTAATTATCGTGTAAAATAATAACTACCTTTCTAATATTGGATGGAGGGTGTGTTAATTACTTCATTACATTACTCCTTTCGTTCGGTATTATTTGTTATATTTTCTATTTTTAGAGTCAAACTATAAAAAAATTGATTAACATTTTAAGATGTATTTATTTATCATATTAATAAGCAAAAAAATATAATTTATAGTATTTTTCATATAGTTTTAGAATATCTAGTTTTTTTTGTTTAAAATATCGAATTAATATAATTTAATTTATCTTTAAAAATTAATTAAATTAACTTTTAATAGGCGTAACATGATAAATAATTCTGGAGGGGTGAATATGATATACGGAGGGAGTATACACTCTGCTGTAAATTATTTCATTTTTTTTTATAGGGAATGGTGCAAGCTGCAAAAGAGATGGAGTAGAAGAGAGTTTGAAAAGGATATGCATGCAATTTCGATCAATTAGGTCCCACTTTCCAGATGTGGCAAAACTTTAACACCTTGCTGTATAATCAGGGAGCAAATTAGCCAATGAAATTAAGATTTGGGCATATATTAACGATCAGTTCATTTATTCATTCACTATATTTTAAAATATTTAATCTAGTTTAGTCAAAAATTGAATTGATACATAGTTAAAAATTTATTGATGAGGTTAAACTATTTTTTTTATATATACTTTAATAGAATCAAATGTGTTAAGTTATGAGTCATTGTTACCCTATTTCATCTCAATCAATGGTCCATGCGATTTTTGGTCAAGTCATAACATTTATTAATTCATTAATCCACTAATTTGATTTGCCAAAATTCAATCCATTCTATTCATTTTAACGCTAGTAGATATAAACATGGTACTTTAAATGAAAATTCCATAGATTCCATTGAGGTTATCATGCTTTTAGTTATTACTTTATTGTTCTTAAATATGAGTTGTTTAGATGAATTAATATTATTCAAATGTTTTAACATTTCAGGAAAAACGAAAAGTCATTTGTGACATTTTCCCTTCTAATTCTATAAGAGTGACGGTCCATCATTAATATTGATTTAGGTGGTATTATATCTATGGAATGATAGTGAACTAATTAAAGTAAGAAGATATTGGTCAAAAAGAAACCAAATTAATATTGGAAGAAATGAACTTTACGTCTTACTGAAGGCAGAGTAACACAAAATAAAGGGGCAGACAATTAATTACCGCTTTTCTAATACGCCACTTTGAAAAAATTTTTGCCAGTATATATGTTTATTGTATTTTCGTTTTTAATTTTGAAATTGTGAATTTAAGTCATTATAAAATAAAAAGGATGAAAGTAACATTCTACGTTTCCTCAAATTATTCGGGGAAAAATCTTTACTTATGTTAATCATTGAGAGAGTTATCTTTGTAATTAATTCATTTGTTATTGATCATTTGTCTCTAGGCTCTAGCTTATGATATACTCTCTCGTTTTTTTTATTGCATATTTTCAATTTTAATTTCTATATGATTTGATTACACACATTTAGACTAATTATTTAGAGTGCGATAAAATCAATAAGATTGGACTATTTAACATAATGATGGAAGTCTAAGCTATATATGGCCCCATAGTTAGGGTAATCAATATATTGAAGCCAAATCTGACTGATTTGATAGAATGATATAACAAAACACAAATGGTCAGTAGTATTAACATCATCAACTACAATAGAATCTTAATACCATGTAACTAGTAAAGATTTGCAATCGGAATATCTAATGTACAAACAATAATGGGCCAAGAAAGAATTTTGATATTCTCTTTCGGGTAACTTTCACGTATAGCAAATAGAAAATTTATATTTATATGTTATAGTAAAGTTTGTATAATTGCGTTTCATATCAAACATAGAAACTGTATAAATCGCTATACATATACAATTCTATAATTCGCTGGCCTAGATTGTATAATTCGCTGGCCTATTTCGCTGCAATTGTATAATTCGCTATCATATTTCACTGCAATTTTATAATGCACAATTGTATAATTCCCTGCCTATTTCGCTGCAATATTTTTGTAAAATTTGTTTTGCATACAATTGAATCGAATTAAAATGTATGTATATTGCATAATTATAAGTGTATCGCAAGAAGATATATGTTTTTCTCTCGCTTTATACAATAACAGAAACACAATATATACACTTTTGTTGTATAAAGCTAGAGAAAATTGTATTTCTCTGCAATTGTATAATTCACAATTGTATAATTCGTTGACCTTTTTCCATGCAATATTTTTATAAAATTTGCATTTGTATACAATTGAATTGAAGTAAAATATTTGTAAAATGTATAATTAAGTGTATAACACGAAGATATATGTTTTTGCATGTGTATATACAATTTTCTCTAGCTTTATACAAAACAGAAACAAAAATTATACACTTCTGTGTATAAAGCGAGAGAGGCGAGAATGGAAAAGTGGCGAGCGAGACTTTTGGGAGAGAGGCGCCTGACAAATTTTGGCTAACGTTTGCTATGGAGCACAATTAAATCAAACCCTAGCTACTTTATTTATTTTAGGTTATTAATATGCTATTATATACAATTTTTCCTTTAGAATTTTTGGAGATCATTTGTTTGGGCATGAAAACTGAGAAAGAAGAGCGCGGTGAATTTAAGTGTGAAACATGAAGAAAAGAATAAATGAGTATGTGATAAATACGGGGTGGCTCCTCCCCTTTTATACTCTAGAATTTCTTTTTCTTTTTAATAGCATTCGATTTTTAATAACTTAAATTAAAGCTATACTTACTTTGAAACGAAAAAATATTTAAATTCATCAACAGATATAAACAAGAAGAAACAAATATTTTGCTTAATAGATGAGAGATTGCACATGTCGTCGTAAATTAAAAAGCAAAGGGGGGTTTGAGAAAATGACACAAAGTAGCTATAACCAATACACGGCCATCTAAACAATAAATACAGAGGAAGACGTTAATAATACCTTCAAATATTTTGCTGCATGCATCATCAGCTTTCTCAAATTAAACTTGCATTTATTCATGAAACAAGCTTGTTTCTTTCTGCAACTATTATTATTTTCATGTTTTATTGGGGGCCACCATATCACATGCTCATATTAAACAAAACAATCTCCTCCCCCACCCCCTTGGGGCTTCATTTCCTTGGAAATAGTCGCTTTGTTTCATATTAAGTGAATATTTTTTTTAAAAAAAAATAATAATTTAAATAAGTGAATTATTCAAAAAAGCGTAGAGTGTTGTTAAAATTTAATATTTTTTCTGTCTCTAATTACTTTTTTACTTTTGAATTAGTAGATATATTTAAAAAATAATTAATGACGTAGTTAGTTTACCATTTTATCTCTATTGATTATGAAGTGGCTGAAAAGTTTTACATTTTTCTAATTATTTAATTGAAGATATAATAAATTAAAAAAAATTATTTTTTCTTAATTTGTCAAAATAAATAAATAATTAGGAACAGAAAAAGTATTTTATTTTGACTTTGAAGTTGATTTAACCATTCTTTAATTAAAAAGCTTACTAATTCACAAAAATCTTATATTTTTTTTCATGCAAATACATATTTCAAACATAACTTTATTTTTTTAAGTTAAACTTTAAATATTCTTTCTGTTTCAGATATCATCAAATTCATATTCAAACGTCTATTTAATTTCTTAGATAAGAGAGCCGTTCCCCTAGAGTTAATAATTAGGTAACGATAATTTGTTGACTCAATTATAGAAGGTCAAGTCTACATTATTTCTAAAAACTTATACTAATATTTGATGGAGGAGGTTAAGTCTTAATTAGGGACCCTCATCAAGAATTTTATGTGGAGCAAATTAAAAGATGTGATTTAATTTAATTTAATAGGGCATGAATCTTTTACCAAGCACTTGACATAAGAACTACTACTATAAAATAATTGATGAATTTAGAAAAATCGCTTCGATTGGATAGATTTTTTAATCACAACTTGACCCTGCAAGGCCCATATGCTATAACACTATCTATTCAAAACTTATAAAGTTATAATCAATCGCTACCCTCCCAAAAGAAAAAAAATTAAAAAATATATTTTTTTTTCCTTTCAAAATATATGTGGTGATAATTGACCAGCGTGAAATTTAAGAATGAAAGAATTTGTATCTTCTTAAAAAAATTGAAATTATAAACATTTATCTAAAATTGTAAAATCATCTCATTATCGATTAAAAGAGAAGTTTAAAAGTGAATTGTTATATTCTTTGCCTCTAAAAAGTGTTCTTTTAACCCTCTCACTCTTACTAAGAAATATAACAAATAAGAATAACTTGTAATTAAGTATACGGTAGTTTATCAACTTATTTATAACATTTTATCAACTTATTTATATTTATTAGATGTGTTTGTGAGGCAATAAACACATTTTAACAAAATCATTCAAGGACATAATTTAAAACATAATTTTTATTATTGTTTTTTATGAAATCATAAATAATATTTTTTTCATCTCAATTTATATGTTATTCCTTTATAAAAATAGTTGGATCACAATACTTGTTATTTTATAAATTTTCTGTATAAATTACCATATTTTCCTACTATATTCTTGATAGAATAATTAATTAATCTTGTCATTTATTAATAAAATCAACATAAGAAAATATTAAATAAGAATAGAAAAGTAAAATTATATTATTTTTAATACAAATATAAAATAAAAGTGCCATATAAAATAAAGAAATGGAGTCCAATTTAATAATTAATAAGGTCGGCTGCTCGATATTAGGACTGATGGTACAAGGCAAAGGCAGAGAAGGGAGGGCACACTTTGATTTAATGACTAAAAAAAATAAAAATAAAAAATAATAATAATTAAATATATATATATATATATATATATATGTGTGGTCTTATTAAGTTAATTTCGTATGATTGAGGGAACCATTAACCTTTCCTTGTCTGATTTGGACAAATCAATCACTCAAATCATACTCCTCATATTTCAAAATAAAAAACCAAAATCTAAATTTAGCTTCACTTATAATTGAAAGGATTTTGCAATTTTGTCTAAAAATATTGTTACTACAATTTTGTCTCATAAGGATTTGAATCATTCTCATGAAAATGAAAAGCTTTGTCCCGTGTTCTTTTGTAAAAATTACATAAATTAATATATTTTAAAAAATAATTATCGATTTTAGCGATACTTTTTATTTATTATCATTTATATCAATGTTTTGTTAAATCTGTAATATGTATTAAAAGTGAATTATGTATGTAATATATATGAATTGTAATTATTTTTTGAAATATATCATGTTTGTTTGGTAAAAAATTATCACATTGTATTATAAGTGTATTAAAATGTCTGATCAATGTCTTATTCATCATTAAAATTTGTATTATACTCGAATAATAAATTGATCTTTATAATATGTATTAAACTTGTATTATACATAAATTAAAAGTGATCAAGTGAAAAAAAAATATTATTGTTATAAACTATAAATATTTTTTTATTATAGTATATTTAGGTAAGTTTCCCAATAACAATTTTATTTAAAATGATTAGAAATTTAGAATATTACGTAGTCTAGTATATAAAATTTAGACTTTTTTCATTTAAAATCACGATTTTTAGGAATTAGGCACATGAAAAAGAAATTTTATTTTTCTAAAAACAAGTTTCATAAGTAATTTTTTCCTGCACTCGCGTTGCCCAATCCCACCCCCAACCCACACACCTACACCCTCACACTCATTTTCCATGGTTACATATTTGTCTAAACTATTTATGTAGTATATCTTCTTTTTTTAAAAAAAAAAAAAAACTATAAGTAGATATTTTTTAAGCTAATTTATCATATATAAGAAAGTAATTTTAAAAAAATCTATTTATTTTTCTTTAAAAAAATTTCCCTCCTTCCAAATACACCCTAGATTTACACTTTTACAATAAAAAGAGGTTGTATAGTAACACTAAAAGGAGCTAAAATGGATTCTCAAATAGTAGGCATATTTTAACGGCCCAATATGATTCAAATGGGCTGTTGTAAGTTGGTAGCGTAATTTGATATGGGGTTCGTATTAGTTGGGCTAATTAATTTTTAATCGAATAAATATGATCTCTAACTTGATCAACACTAAGACAAAGCTAATATATTATTATTTTTGTTACATATAAAACTTTATAATCCGAGATATATATTACCTTCGTCTTAATTTATGTCACATTTTGGATTTTAAGAGTCAAACAAATCTGTTTTTGACCGTAAATTTTTATAGATTTTACTAATACTTGGAATAATCAATCATTGTGACTCATAGTACTTTTTACATAGTTTACAAATATATAAATTTATTTTTTTTAAAAAATAAAGATTTCATGTGCAAATTCTGATCAAACTTAAATTGTTTGACTCTTAAAATATAAAAAGCGTTATATAAATTGAGACAAAAAAAGTATATTAGACGTATTATCTTTTATTTGACATCGTCCACAACGTCCTATGAAAACTTGGTCCGTCGAGTTCAAAGGAAACTCTATAAATTATTGGTCTATCTACCCCAAATTTAAATTATTGGGCCTTTTCAAGATATCCAATATAAACTTAAGCTTCCACCAAAGTTAGCGGAGGCGGAGCTATAATTAGGTAAAGTGAGTAGGGTGGAGTTAAAATTAGGAATTCTAAATTTTATATTTTATATTTTAAGATTAAAAAAATATTACGATCGTTAAAGAAAAAGAAGAAAGAATTAAAACCTATGTTAACAATAAAGCATGAATATTGTTCAATCTTTTTATATTAAGAAAAAAAGAAATTAAAACCTATGTTAACAATAAAGCATGAATATATAACAAACAAATAAAAAAGTGAGAAATATTTTCGCTCGTTCTATTCTTTTGTCTGCTCTTAATAGAAAATTAAAACAAATGAGGATTTGTAGGAGTTCCATTGCTCAAGAAGAAAATATATACCACCTTCGTTCACTTTTAATTATAGCTGATGCATTAAGGAAATATCAGTTTTTGATATAATATTTCATTCCTCCCCTCAAATATGTGAAAGTCAAAAGTTCCACATTGATAGCTAATGAAATGGGTAGATTTTCTTTTTATAGAATTTGAATAATTTTCTTATTTTTGAATTAGCTTTTGGGTATAAGTTAGGCCAAAATCTAATTTCATAAAATATATCTTAGAAAATTGTTTTAAAATAAAACTTCTACAAAGATTAAATACCCCTTCAATAATAGTGTGTTTTAATTCCAGATAGCGTAAAACAATAATCTCTTTTAATAGTAAATATGGTAATATTGATAATACTTATATTTGTAATGCCTTATACTCTTCTTGTCTACTTTTAATTATCGTGATATTTTTTTAAGAGTCAAATTATTAAAATATCAACATTTTATGATTATTTTTTATTATTTTAATATACAAAGAATTGCAGTTTATAGTATTTTTCATATATTTTTTTGAATATCTAAATTTTTTTGTTTAAATATCGAACTAATATAATTTAATTTGATTTTAAATATTAGTCATATTGACTTTCGAAAAATGCAACATGTTAATTAAAAATACATTACAAAAATATTAGTTATGCTTATATTATTTATTATGCATTTTTTAGCGTGATATATTAAAAATTGTACCCATCATATAAAAATATTTATTTACAAACAAACTCCATAATTACGATGGAAAATATTTATTTAATGCATATATTTATATTAGATCCTTTTGCATTACTAATACATACAAATTCATAGTATTAATAATAGACTATTCAATATACAACAGAATGTGTAATTAATACAAATATTAATTATTTATAGCATCGAAAAATATAACATACTAACGTAATGTATCAAACTAATACACAAAGTTAACGAAACTAATGCACTATTCACCAAAAGCCGCCACCAACTTGTGTGTGACCGTTGTGTTCTTTTTCATCAGTTTCTTTATATTATATTGGGAAAAAGTAAACTACGAATCTTTTTTTAAATTAATCAACATAAAACAATTATGTATTTATAATGGACCAAAGGAATAACTTACTTTTTTTTATTCAAGCCCCTGAATGATTACTTAAATAATAAATTATTTTTATTTTAATTTATTTATTTGATTTTAATTTTAAAATTAATATAAAATTTCAAATTAAAAATATATATAAAATATTAAAATATTTTTTAATCTCGTAATTATAAACGTATTGTAAGTGGAAAGCTGAAATAAGTAATATTCTGCTCAATAATTTACTCAACAAAAACGAAAGAAAACAGAAATGGAAATGGAGGGAGTAGTTATTTTTGTAATCACTTTGGCCTTTACCCTGTTTCCAAAGTGTTGCTCTTTGCTTAGCTCTTTCGTTATTTGGAAGAGAACTGCTCTCTACCACAGCTTTAAAAGTGGTAGCAATTTTAATTACTCCATATTTATTGAAGTACTTCTATGGGCTGCATAAACAAAGGATTGGAAGATGTATGTATCAAAATCAGAAATTTTTTCAAAAAGAAAAAAGGGATCGAAAACAGAGACAACAGCGTAGCCGAAAGATGGGAGATTTTGAATGGAAAAAACAACTGGGAAGGCTTACTTGACCCTTTGGATTACGATCTCCGACGATATCTTATTCACTATGGCCAAATGCCTCAAGCAATCTGCGATTCATTCAACAGCGAAATAGCATCAAAGAATTTAGGGACAAATCGATACTCCAAAAAGAATTTCTTCAAAAGAGTGGGACTCGACAGAAACAACCCATTCAAATATGAAGTCACAAAATACATCTACGGAGCTTCAGATGTACCAAGTGAAACTCAAAAGATCAAATCATCAAATTGGATAGGGTTTGTTGCTGTTGCCACTGATGAGGGCAAAGTTGCATTAGGAAGGAGGGATATTTTGATTGCTTGGAGAGGAACCATGTGTCCTGCAGAATGGAATGATGATTCTGACTGGGTTTTGGTTCCACCCACAAAAATCTTTGGAGAAAATACGCATGACATTCTTGTACACAGAGGTTTTTATTCAGTTTATACTTCTCTTAACGACGCTTCTAAATTCAATCGAACAACTAGTGCCAGAGACCAGGTAAGAATCTCTCTGTTTTTCTTCCTTCAATAAAATTAGGGTATGGATAGGGGAAGGGGAAATGAGTGAGGAGATTACGAGTTGGAGATTTGAACCCTTATTAACAATAAAGTGAAAGTTCATAACTCAATCAATTGATCTATTAAGATTCTCGTATTTCTGTTTAGTATACTTGTAAATTCTATGATTTATTTACTAAAAAGAGAAATATCATGATATTAGACATAGATTGTAGCTACTTTTGAGATCCTATGGTTTGAAACAAACAGGTTATTGAAGAAGTTAAGCGATTGGTGGAGCAATACAAGAGAGACAAAGTTAGCATTACTCTAAGCGGCCACAGTATTGGTTCATCATTGTCCACACTATGTGCAATTGACATAGTTGTCAACAAAATCAATAAGGAGTTTCCAGTGACTGCATTTTTATTTGCTAGCCCACGAACTGGAGAGGCCAATTTCAAGAAAGCTCATCAACATTTGAAAAATCTTCAAATCTTACGGATTACCAATGCCCTTGATGAAGTTCCTGAAAAACCAGACCGCGGAGAGGTAGAGGGGTCTGATACAGATTGGAGAGTGTATGAACATGTTGGGTATGAAGTTAAAATTGATACTACAAAATCAGAGTATTTGAAGAAAGATGTAAATAATCATTCTTTGGAAGTTTATCTGCACGGAATTGCTGGAACACATGGACCAGAAGGAGAGTTCAAGTTGGAAATAAATCGGGATATTGCGTTGGTGAATAAGGAAACGGACGCATTGAAGAATGAATATGGTGTACCAGTGTATTGGCGGACCGTGCAAAATAAAGGAATGGTTCAACAAGAAGATGGATCTTGGATTCTCATTGATCGTGAGGATGATACTGATCTTTCAGAGTAAAAAAACTTTTATTTCTCAAAGATAAATTACTCCTAGTATCATTATTCTAAGAGACTGTGTGATCTTGATTTTTCTAAGGGCCTGATAACAGGGGCGGAGCTAGGTGTGATTCATGGGTTCGTAGCTTTTATATAGAACCTATATTTTGTATTGAAACTAAGTATTAACTTGTAAACTCTTAAAAACATTAATTGACAGTTCAATGGAAAAAGAAAAATAATTTAGAATTACTAAACTCCTAATACCGACTTTGTCTCTACCTGATAATGCATTATATACCATCTTTGTGATCGTATAACGTTGACTTCCTTCCTTTGCTATTTCTAATGTTATGCAAGTTTGGATGTTTGCAATAGAAGCAGCTAGGACAAAAGGGGTAAAGCTGTGGGATATACTGTTTTTCTAAAATCTTTATAGCTGACCACCTTATAATCTATTGTTCTATTTCCCTTTACTTCCCCACTTATTTTGTAAAGTAAAAACAGAGAGTATTCCTTTTTCCTTTTTTTTTCCTTTTCTTTTTAGTAAAATAAGAATACCCTTACTTGGAGCTTAATCATTGGACAAGCTACTATGCTTCGAAGAGATTATAAACTTGTCAACTTCACACTAATACTCTCATCATTATAGTAAGTGATGTTTTTAGTATAGATGCACATTTACAAAAACTATTCATTTCTAAAAAGTAAAATATATTTTTATTAAGCAGATCTTGAAAAAAATGTAGTTGTTTAGTATCCCTTTAATGAAAATCATGTTTATTGAGAAATCAATAAATAACGCATCTGAATATTATTGACACTCTCCTAATAAATTAATCACAATTTGGTAGTTTAGCTAGTTGAGTATTAAAAAAAAAAGGCAATCGATATGATGTGAAAATAATGTCACATTTACAAGACATCTGAATGTGAAATAGTAATGTGTTCATCCTTCCAAAAGAAGCAACAATAAAGTAACGACAACACAGTCTTTTACATAAAAAAGCAACAATCATTCACAATTTATAGGCATTAAATTCAACAAGATCTTGATTGGAAAAATATTTATATGAAATTCTTTGTCATGATATGTGAAAACAGCAAATTTTCTATTCTGGTTGCTTCGGTTGCTTTTATTTGATCCAATCATTGCGTGTTTTTTTCATTTGGTGTTCAATTATATATTCTTTTTAATTAATTTTAACTTATTATATATTTTTAAAATAGATTTTTATTTTTACTTTATCGCTTTAACTTCGTTACTTTGCTAATTCAATTTTTATGCAAGTTTGGACGTTTGCAATAGAAGTGGCCAGGATAAAAGGGGTAAAAGATGTAGAATATATTCCTTCCCAGAATATCATAGGTTGGATATCTAATTTCTTTACTTTTTTGATAAGGATCGATTCCTTATCTTGTAGTCCATTCTTTGATTAATTTCCATTTCCTTGCCACTATTATTAATAAAAATAAAAAAAGGAAAAGAAAGAGCATTCCATCCATTAATAGAAGTGTATATAAATAGTATATAGTTACGTGCTTAATCATGGGATAGAAAACTATGCTTCTAAGAAATTATTATTCTTTTCGTCCTATTTTATATGAGTTATTTTGATTTGGTATAAAATTTAAGAAAGAAAGTATTTTGACACCTATAATCTAAAATGAGTTACAGATATTTGGCGAATTCTTCAGAAAAAATTGTGTCTTCCACAATGGAATCTGATAAGTGAGATCTCGAGTAAGTGTTTACATAATCTTCTTCTGTGTGCGACTATAAATCACTTCATTAAAGATAAGATGAACATTTTAAAGTTAAATTATCACTTAATATAAAAATATGTGTCATGTTTATAGGACACTAAAAAAAATATAACTCGTCATATAAACTACGATAGAGGAAGTAACTTGTTTATCTTAGACTAACACTCAATTCATTTCAAAGTGGTGTTTTGAGCTTGAATGCACCATTTAAAAGAGAAAAACTATTTATTCCTAAAAAACATAAACATGTGGCTTTTTTAGTATTTCTTCCATATCAAAATAAGTGTTACTTTGATAATGATCACATTTTTTAAGCAATCAATAAATACAATATATAATTTACTGAACATATATTTTAAAATGAAAAGAATAATTAAAACATCTAAGTTCTATGTAACCTGTGAGATATCATAACTTTTTTTTTTCAAAAAAATACTAAATATAAAACATAAATAATTTCAAAGGCGATTTTTAACATGATGGACACAATATTATATAAATATGAATTTAAAATATAAATTAACTAATTTGACATTTTATATATATATATATATATATATATATATATATATATATATATATATATATATATATATATATATATATATATATATATATATATATATTGTTTAATCTTTCAAAAAGTTTATGTTCGCTTTGGAATTTTCCAATTTTTTGGCATTGTAATTCTTTTATATAATTAAACCAAATATGCACATTAAAACCAATAATATTTGATGATATAACATATAATTAATGAGTTCAGTTAATCTTATATCTCCGGGCGCACGCATACATACATATATATATAATTCTTTTATATAATTAAACCAAATATGCACATTAAAACCAATAATATTTGATGATATAACATATAATTAATGAGTTAGTTAATCTTATATCTCCGGGCGCACGCATATATATATATATATATATATATATATATATATATATATATATATATATATATATATATCTAATTACCACTTAGAGAGGTGTTACCTAGAAAGAAAAATATAATAATGTAGATATAAGATTTAAATTACTAGCTTCACTTAGATAGATCCCCCGATCATTATCGCATTATTTAATACGTTTAGTGTGAGTTTATACATCTATATTTAATTAAAAAAAATATAACACTATTATATATGTTTTTAGGAAAGGAGCATGTGTTCACGTGAACCTAGTGACCCTCTTCTTCATACACCACTACATAATAATTTATAAATTTACAATCTGATAGCTTCTAAACAGTTTTGAAGATTAAAAAGTATTTTTTGAAAAAAAAAGTGCTATTTTGTTCTAGTTTAAGTTTAGCTAAATAGTTGAGGATTACTCTCCTCTCTCTAATTACTTATCTATTTTAAAATTACACACATATTAAAAAGGTAATGATTAAAATAGTGAGATTAGCATTTTACTTGATTAATTATAAAGTGAATGAATTAAAAATTTAGATTTTCAAAATTAATTAATTAAGCATATAATAGGTAAAAAAAAATTGTCATTTCTTTCTTGATTATGTCAAAATGGAAGAATAAAAAAAGAAATTAAACAAGTAATTAAGGATAAAGATGGTAACATTCACTCTGTCCAATAATAATTATTCACTATATACTTAATACACTCCTTAAGAAATAATAAATAATAGAAAATTCTTCATATTAGATTTATTGCTTTAAAAATATGTTAGATAATTAATAATTAATAATAAAAATAAAATAAACATAAATAAATTATTTCTTAAATTTCCAAGTCTCAATTTCCGGAAGTGTTGAGATAATGACTAGGCATTATTGAGTTGAGTTAAAAGACTTGTCAATGTGAAATTAGCGATGCGTTCATACTTCATCAAAACAACAGCAGAGTAAAGGGAAAACATTATTTTCCGTCAAGAATCATTGACAATATTTTGGCATTAAATTATACTCTCCAGGTCTAATATTTGAGAAAAATATTAAGGTGTTTCACGCCTTTAAGAAAAGAAAAAAAAAATTAAAATTAAGTCTTTTTATTAATTATTATCAAATTATAATTAAATAATTAAATATTAATTTTAATACTAACTAATTGAAAGATAAAATTAAAAAAATATACTAAAAGTATTTTTAAAAATTGCACAAAATTAATTTGAAAAATAAAAATATGTCTCAACAATTCAATTAATTTGTCCTTTATGAAATCAGAATTATAACTTTGTAGGTAACATCTCTCAAAAATATAAAATATCAATAAATGTAACATTCATTTTTGAATTTTGAACAATAAAAGATTCATAAATATAGCTTTGGAGTGTTGATATAATATATTTGAGACATTACCTATTAATAGAGATAAAATGATAAAAACTCACTATATCATTCATCATTTTTTAAATAGGTGTATCAAATTAAAAATTGATACTGCTTTCATTCTATATTAATTGATTACTTTCTTTTTTACACATATCAAGAAATTATAAATAAGAAGATATTTTTACTAGTTCTTCCTTAAAAACTTATAAAAAATTAATCGTAAGAATAGTATAAAAAATAAATTAATGTTAACTTAATTTGATAAAGTGGATAACTAATATAAATTAACTTTTTTTATTAAGAGGATGAACTAAGATGAAACAGAAGTAAGTGATGGAGGGAGTATGAATTTGTTGTCTTTGCCATGGGAACGGCAAAGGATTTCCCATTCTATTTTCACGGGTTGCTTTTATTTGATCCAACCACCATTTTGTCTATATTTTATTTTTCTTTTTTTTGTTTTCCACCTGTTGTCCATTTGTATTGATTTTGCATAAATTCTATTGAAGTGACAAATACGCTTTACCATAAATATATTTCACATCATTACAGTCTTAAGTGATCAATCTTGCATATTGTCTCAGGTCGGCTTAATGTAGACATTTTGACACTTCTTTTTGAAAAAAAATTATCTGCACAGGCTGTTCAACATAATGTAATTTCTATTATATGATTTAATGAAATAAAATATATGTTAATTAATTATAATTAGAATAAAATAAATTATTAATTTAAATATATGACATACATATATTAATTTGGCGTAAACACTCTATGTGGATAAGTTTTATTTCTTTTTTTTTATTAAATATTTTATTTCCATCACCTGATTAACAAAAAGGATCATGGCATATATATATATATATAGAGAGAGAAAATGAGATATGTCGTGTAACATTTAAACATTTAAAAATTAAACCTTATTTTAAAGTGAATTGAAACTAAAGAAGATTCTATAAAAGCTATCTTGTGTCTTTAAAACAGTGGCGGAGCCAGGATTTTTAATAAGGAATTTAAAATGTGAGAAGTAAACACACAAACTAATAGAAGGAGGTTCAATATCTCTTATATTTATTTAAAAAATAATTTAACATTGTATAACTAGTATATTTACCGCTGAAGGGGTTCGGATGAACCCATTAAGTATATGCTGCCTCAATCCTAAGGTGTTTTATTTCCAAAAAGCAAATCATCATTTAAGATACTTCACGTTTGATCTGATACTGTTATAAAATTATGCTGGCATTGGTTATCCCGAAAATGACCTCTCTAATAGGAGATACGGAGGCCAAAATTAGGACTTTATGTGTTGAGTAGAAATTAATGTAGCTCATCACATTGCTAAACCGAAATTGGTTAGCAATGTCAGCATGACATCCAAATCGTATGGATTGGAGACACCAAAATGAACAGTAAAACTTGTCAAAATCGATGAATAATGTCCCCATAAAATTGGTGAAAGAAGATTGACTTATAAATTAAATACTACTATAATTAATCAAAAAATATACAAATAACTTCTCTAAATGATATTTTACACTGACTTATGTTAGGATCGAAAATAAGCAGGTGTAATTGCGGAAGCTAATAAATCAAATCTCGAAAGATCACGAGTAAGAAGACAACGAGAAATATACCAAAAGACACAAAAATTTAACCTGGTTCGGTCAATCGACCTACGTCCACAAAGGAAATGAACAATCCACTATAAATATGAGAGTACAAATACAGAGAGAAACAACCTCAACCAAATTCACTCAAAATACATGGGAGATTCACACAAGTGATAACATATCAAGCTTGTGACCCATAAATTCTGATTAAGTTAGAAGGAACATATATCTATTTATAGAGTCCTAAACATTTTCGTACATGAAAAAAAATTAGTCAATCCAAAATTTTTTCCTAAAAGGAAAACCTATTTATGGTAAGAAATCAGAGCAAATAAAACCTAACAACTTGCCCTATATAACAATATATTTATGGATAATGTATTGTTATGAATATCACATTAATTCCCAAATAAATAAAAAATTGGGAAAAAACAGAAGAACAAAAAGAAGATAAGAAATTAAAAGGAAACGGACCCGTTCAAACGTATGGGTATGTTTATAGATTTGGCCGCCCAATTAATGAGGATATCCAGAAGCAAGAAAGTTGGACCACCATAAGTTTTGCCCAAATCTTTTAGGGGTACTATTTAAATTCGAATTTTGAACTTTTTTGAAGTCCAATTAAAAAGCAAAATACCCCAAACAACAAAGATGTTCAAAGCAACAAAAAAGGAAACCATAGAAAAAATGTCCATGCCCAAATTGTTATTAGCATTTTGCATCTTTTCTATGGTTTCTCCTACTATAGAAATGATGCAAAATGTAGACAAAAATACGGGGAATATAACAGAAAGATGGAGAATTCTTAGCGGAAATAGCAATTGGGAAGGCTTATTAGATCCACTCGACAATGATCTTCGTCGGTACCTCATTCGCTATGGCGAAATGACACAAGCAGCTCGAGATGCCTTCAACACCAATAAAATTTCAAAGTATGCTGGAACTTGCCGATATTCTAAGAAGAATTTCTTTTCTCGAACGGGGATTGAGATATCGAATCCGTTCAAGTATGAGGTTACTAAATATATATACGCAACCTCAGCTGTACAAGTTCCGGAGGCATTGTTCATAAAATCATTGTCACGAGAAGCTTGGAGTAAAGAGTCAAATTGGGCTGGTTTTGTTGCTGTGGCTACAGATAAGGGGAAAATTGCATTAGGAAGAAGGGATATAGTGATTGTGTGGAGAGGAAGTGTTCAGACTCTGGAATGGTTTAACGATTTCGAATTTATTCAAGTTTCAGCAACTAAAATATTTGGGGGAAAATCTGATCCCAAAGTTCATCACGGTTGGTATTCCATATATACTTCAGATGATTCACGATCACTATTTAATAAGGAAAGTGCTAGAGACCAGGTAAATTCATTTATTATGTCTTCTGCGAATTTAACATTAGTACTATTTGCAATTTTAGATAGAGCAAGTGATAATCACGAATTCCATTTTAGGTACTTGGTGAAGTTAAAAGATTGATGGAACAATATAAGAAGGAGGAAGTTAGCATAACAGTAACAGGGCATAGCATGGGGGCATCCATGGCAACATTAAATGCAGGGGATATAGTTTTCAATGGAATTAACAAGGGATTTCCAGTCACTGCATTTCTATTTGCAAGTCCTAGAGTGGGAGATGAAAATTTCAAAAGGACTTTCTCAAAACTCGAAAACCTTCGAGCTTTGAGAATTCGAAATGCCCCGGATATAGTTCCAAGTTACCCATTGTTCGGCTACTCAGATGTTGGTGTCGAATTGGCCATTGACACTAGGAAATCGGGATATCTAAAAAATCCGGGAGATCAGAGCAGTTTTCATAATACAGATTGCTACTTGCACGGAATTGCTGGAACACAAGGATCCAAAGGAGGATTCAAACTAGAAGTGGAACGCGATATTTCACTCATTAACAAGTATTTGGACGCGTTAAAAGATGAATACGGTGTACCAACTTCATGGTGGGTTGAGAAGAATAATGGAATGGTTCAACAACAAAATGGAACCTGGATTCTCGAGGATCATGAAGATGATGATTTTTAGTTCTCTATCGAGCAAAAATATAGATCTTAAATTTATGAACAGAAAGAAAAATAGTACCGGTTCATCATGTACACACGTATGAGAGGATAATTTTTTTTTATCGTTTGTGTAATTTGGAAGTAGGGCCAAGCGATATACAATATCTCAGATACGATTATTGGCACTGCAAAAAAAAAGAAGAAAAATGCAGTAATTATTTACTTGCAATAATATATATAAATGTTTATTACTAGTATTTTATATAAATGTCATAATATTAATAATTGACGTTGATTGTTTTTACAAGTAATAAATATTATCATTAAAAAAAAATCTATCTCAATTAAATGTCTCTTTTATTGTTGCAAGCGATACAAAATGGATGACTAATGCATTCTTTCATTGACGAATGGTTTTTGTTAGTTGCGATAATAACGAAACAATAAACTGTACATTTTTGTTTTTTTGGCTTAACAGCTCGTGACTCCCATCATTATCTTTTTTTTTTTTTTTTTTTTATCATAAGAATCAAATGTTTCACGTCGATCACATAAATAAAAACTTTTTTCATCTCGTTCATGTGAAATGAAAATAATGTGTTTGAACTTTATATAAAAGTAGAATGGATATACAACTGTTCTATGTGTTTCTTTAATTTATTTTTTGTAACATTAAAATTTTTAATAGCTTTTTTAAATTTTAAACAATTCACTTATTTTGAATTATAATTTTTTTTTTAACTTAAGTATACTGAAATAGAGGAGTATTGAACTTTAATTCACTAGTATACCCAGATTTGATGCGATCTTAAGGCCTGCAAGTTTTTACTAGGCAAGTACTATAATAATTGCTTCAACATGGGTCTTAACCATATCCATTCAATCCAGGAATCTTTATTAATCAAATGCATTCATTTTACGTATTTATTAAGAAAATAATAATGATACGATATTTCTTGCAACTTTAATTTCCGATAGATAATATAAACTGAATAAAAACCTTTGTGTATAGGAATGTTATCCCTGTTTTCACCAAATATTTTTGTTGGTTGAACTAACGACATTATTTGATATAGAGGATATTTCGATTGACATCAGTTTTTGACTAAATAAAAATAAATAATTTAGGAAGTGTTAGGTAAAATTTAAAAATATATATAATATGATGACTTAAAATAATTTAAAAACCAATGTCACACATCCCTCAGCTTTTTATTTTTTAACTTAAATAAAAAGTTTAAAAAACTATTAAAATCTATATCTAAAAAATAAAGAAGTCGCTACTTTTTATCATTTTCTCTCCAACCACAAACCATTGATTTTGTCTCAATTAATACTATTTTTTTCAATCAATCGGAAAAAATGACATATTTTATATTAAACAATAATTTAACTTTAAAATATTATTTTATTTTTAATAGAATAATTTATAATCACATATTTAAAATTTAAATTCCATATCAAACCAAAGAAACCATGTCCGAAGCTGATGCATCTGCTAAAGTTCGTCACTAATAATAACTTTATGCGCAGTGTGCGGGACTCGAAAATACGAAAACTATTGTGATGTTACTGAGCATTTGTCGGCTTTCCTCAATTGATTAATTTGTAGCTTTTTCTTTAGTGTGATATTAGTTTATCGTTTTATAAAAAAATAAGTATTCTATATTAGTTTTTTACCTTTTCAAATTAGAAATAAGTGTCAAAAATATATATAATTTTTTTTAGTTTCATACATAAACTATTGAAAGTGTGAGTTTCATATATAACTATCACTTTTTAGTTTGAAAACCACACCTCAGTGTGTAGTGCACTCTCTCTTTTATATGAAAAAACTTTGACATATGACATTCCACATAGATAAAATATTTTATCTAAATAAAAATTAAATAATTAAAAATTAAAAATTACTATCCATATAAAAATTAAATTATTTTTCTTATCTCACTCCACCGTCTCCTCCACGTACCCCCTCCCCGCCGACAATCCCATCGTTTTTTTAAAAAAAAAATATTTATAAAATATTTTTAAAAATTTCATATTTCATACTCCCCCTCCCCCCTCCCCCCGATAGAAATTGATATTATTTTATTTAAAAAATCTACCCCATCCTATTTAATCTCACTCCTAAATTTTATTCTTTTTACGTTTTTCTTATTTTGTGTTAGATATGCACGTACATATATTTTTAGAAAAAAAATTATACTAGTGTACCGAAATATAACATAAACAACTAAAAAATATAAAACGTTGTTGACACCCAATTTTGACCGACCTTTGACCCTTTTTAGGAATACTATTAGATTAAATACGTATTTTATATTTTAAAATTTTTTAGTCGACTTTGCTTGAAAATTATATATTTTAGTATGTTCTACTTTATAAAATTATCGTATATATTTTTTAAAATATTTTAAAATTATTAACGAATTTCAAATGTTTCAAAGTTAAATGATTTTTACACTTTCCTTAAAATTATTTAAATTCTAGCCTATTTTATTCTAATTTCTTTCAATTCTAGCCACTTGAATTAGAGTTTTATTTCAATCATAGCCATCTCTTCCTTTCAATTCTAGCCAATTTTAATTGCAATTTTAGCCATTCCGTATCTAACTCATCTAATTTCAAGAAATCATCTTTTGATCTCATCCGTCTATTTAATTAATAAATCCTAGATCGAATCCTAACCCTTCATCTCTATCTAAACCGACGGTTGTGATTAAATCTCCCATTCTCTTTCTTCAACACCAAAAGACCCTAAAACCTAAAAATTATTTTCATTCTCTTCTTCCCCCCTCTCTCCAAGCCGCCACTCTCTCCCTCTCTCTCCAAAATTCAGCCGCCCCCTCTCCTCTCCAATTTTCCCGGCGAACGCCAGAGGTGGCGACGCTCCACCCTCGGCTCCAAGCCGCCACCCCACTCTTCTTTCCCTCTCCCGTCGAACATCCTCCCTCTCTCCCTTTTTCCGACCAACTGTCCCTCTCCCCTTCTCCCGTCTCTCCTCTTCCCGTTCCTCTACTCTTTGCAGGTAGCAGCAGCCGGCGACAGCACCAGACGCAGCAGCCAGGCGAGGAGAAGCGGCGACAGCCACCACGCAGCAGCAGCGGACAGCAGTGGCCGGCGTCAACTAGCAGCAGCGACTCCACGCGACCACCGGACAAGCAACCAAGCAGCCTCCGGCGGCGAACAACGAGAAACCAGCCGCGAACAGCAAGCTCCGACGATACTCGGGCCTTGGGTCATGTGATTGATCTCAACAGATCATTTTTCGGTATTTTTAAATTAATTATTATTTTGTTTATCCAACTCTTTTTTTTTATTTTTGGGTTTGATCACATGTTGCTATTATTCTGATACGTTTATCATAACTTATGATGTTTGAAAATATGCGTTGATCCGTATACTTAATTTTTGGTATTGGAAATTATTTAGTTGTTACTTATGTTAATTTTCTAGTGTCTAGTTCACTAGGTTGGTTTAGAATCTGCCCATTGATTTCAATCCTTGCATATTGTTCCCCTTATTTGTCAATTTGTAAATCTAGCTTGTAGATTATTCGATAAAGGATCAATGTTTATTTGGATATTTTATTTTCATGAATGTTACTAATTGTAAGTATGTTATTCTATCACTTTTCATACATGTTATAATAAGCTTAAGTTAAGTTTTAGGTCATTCAGTAAAATTAGCAAATTTTTATTTGTTTGTTCTTTGAAAAAATATTTATTCACTTAAAAAATAGTTGTTTCATGCTCTCTTATTTAGAAATATAACCAATCCCTCCTTTGTATTATTATTTGGTTTGATTAATTCTTATTTGTTTGTCTATGACAACCTTATTTATGTCCTTTGTCTTATTTGGTGGCTCATATTTGGTAGAATAATAATAGTATTTTCAAAATCTGATTTTGGCTCCTTGGAATTAAGAAAATATTTAATTGACTCCTTAATTATTCCTTTTCTTAAATTCTGTCAATTTGTATCTATTAGTGATTTAGTAAAAAATATCCTTATTTGATTTGCTTGGGTAATAAGACTTTAAATTGATTTGTATATGGTAAAGTAATATTATTTTTGGCTCTTCTTTGGAAAATATATTCTCTTATTTATTTATATTTAGTAAAAATATATATATAAGATAAAGGCTAATTTCTTACTTGTTTTTATATGGTAAAAAATAATTAATTATTTTCTGATTTTGGATTCTTCTTCATTTGTGGAAAATATTACTCTATTAATTTATTCTTACTTGTTTATATTTGGTAATGAAATATATTAACATATTTTCTGATTTGGATATCCTTTAAAATAAGGAAAATTGTATTATAATTGATATTTATTTTCCTTATTTGTTCCCCCCTCCTCTACTATATAAAGAGACTCATTTTTTTTATTCATACACTCATTCATTTTTACTCTCAATCACAAAACTCTCTCATCATTCTCCCTTCTCTCATTTGCTCTCTTGCTACTTAACAAAACATTAATACTCCGGTAATTATTCAAGGGTTCTTCTTTGCTTCTTATTACTTTGTTCAAGTAAAGGTTGAATAAATTCGTTTTGCTTAACGGGTTAGCATTCTTAACATTCACACTATCTTTACATTCATAATTTGTGTAAGCTATTGTTTTGTATGTAGAATTCTTCGTTAAACGATTGCATATTGTCTCACCTTAACTAACAAGTGTGATTACTTGTGTAGTTATTTAATTACTTTGACAGGTTTCATATTTGAAGTTCAAGTTGAAGATTAACTGAAGAAGAATTTATTTATTTGTTTGAATGTATATATATACCTATATATTTTTATTTTTTCGCTATTTTATTTATTCGAATGTTGTAACAATTGTAACCCTAAAGATCATATAATAAATTTATTTGGGGGTCGTCTAGGGGAGGGGGATTTATATGCTTATTTGTTCGTTATATTTTTTTTAGAAAATCATGCCTATAGGTTTGTTTTTTTTAAACCACCTAGATTTAATGTTTATAGGTGTTATAATCAATTTTCAATTTGCTTGATGCTTTGTCAATAAGTCTAAAAAAATAATAAATGAGATTCCATTAAAAATTTTAATGTAAAAATCAAATCCTAATAATCTAGTAGGTTGTTAGATATTAAAAAATGTTATAAATTTTCATTTGTCTTATCATGTAGAAATTATGCCTAATTAAGTTGTTTATATCACTTACAAAATCATGCATATATATGTTATTCTTTTTTTTTTTTTACACCTAGAAATCATGTCTATAGGATTGTAAATAAACTTTTAGCATATCCATAAAAAATAAAATTTGTTTGTGCATATTTGTGTCCTTCCTCCAAAATTGGTTAATATTAATCCTATTTGTCTTCCTCATTCATGATGCAATATTTTTTTTTACTAAACTAAATCATTTCATGCATTTAATAAATTATTTGGCTTTAAATATATTTCATCGTAAAACCTTTAATAAATTTACCATCTTAATGTTCTACTAGTTTTTAGTACTTATAAAGTTTTTTGCAACATAATTTTCTTAAAAGTCATTATTCAATCTTCCTTTGAAATTTTGGATTGATTGTGACATTATTTTTGAAATAAATTACAAGTACTATCTCCTAACCTATCGTTAGTGGGAAAGTCAAAAGAACTATGAGGTCTAGTTCAAATTTTTAAACCGACGCATCCTCGGAAGTACTACCTACCCATGAATTTCAAAAAGAATTATGTGTATTTGTGTGTAAATATTTATGTGCCTATATGTGAACTAACTTTTAAATCATTTTTTAAAAAACATAACTATATTTTTAGACCGACCTCAAATCAAAATTGTTTCTATGGTGGAGGAGCACGATCAACAATATCGTGGCATCATCCCTATAAAGAAACAAACATTTTTTTTATATAAAAATTCATATTCAAAACTTGCTCAATTTTCAAAACCTTACTTTCTCACATATTAATTGTTTAATATTTATAAATTTTGTTTCTAACTTAGTCCCATGCTTAATATAAATAAAACTTGTTATTTATCACCTAGCCTTGCATGCTTAAGTTAATAGTATTAACTGTTTTTATATTTGTTATCACTTATTAAGATTAAATAAATTAATAAATTAAACGATCTTGATTGCTACTTGTACCCCACATAGATTGCATGAGATACGGCCGGGAACCACACTTGTGGACCTCGAGGGATGCCTAACACCTTCCCCTCGAGGTAATTTGAACCCTTACCCTAATCTCTGGCCCGTTGACCTTAGTTAGACTTAGTTAGGATAGATAGGTGCCCTAACGCGCCTTAATTCGTTAGGTGGCGACTCCAAAACTCAAAATCCCAAAAGAGTTGTTAGGTCGCGCACAAAACCCGTTTTCTGCGAAAATGGGGCGCGGCAGAATGGCGACTCCGCTGGGAATATTAGGTTCTTACCATTACGTGTTAATTGCTTATTTATGTGGGTTTACTTTATTTTGTCATTTTACTACTTGATAGGTGCTTACCATGTTTAGTTTATTTTACCTTATTTATTGTCTCCTTTCCATGTTCCTCCCTTTCCCTTTTCCTTAATTGTTTATTATCATGTTTCACCTCTTCCCTTTCCCCTTATTTGTGCTTAGTCTCGTATCATCTTGCTTTATTTGTGTAGCTTTCATATCTTTATATGTTTACTTTCCTTTATTTATGCTTATTTATTTATTGTTTTTAAACTGCCTATATGTTACCGTTTTCCAATTTAAATGCTAAATGTTTATTGTTTTGATAATTGGCATCCCGCTCATACTTCCCCCCAATTGGGACCCTCTTCCTTTTTTTATTTTGTTCTCGTGATGTTGTGCCTTTGCACCTCTCACAACTACTCCAATCTTACACAAATACCCCTTATAGAGAGTCGGCATATGCGTGGACGTAGTGGATAGTTTTACTACCGCGAAGCCACGAGCCTCTCGCATAGAATCCCTTTCAAGTCCGTGTCAAGCCAACTCTTAGAAGTCCTGGTTAAGTCATACATGCTGCATAAGCCCTAGGAGGTTTGACCCTTGGTGTCAATCCATGTAAATTAGTAGCCACCCTCTCGTCTAAAGGGCCCCAACACCCTTAGACAAATTGCATATTTATGTGTCAACGTGATCATAATAATTAAATTAAGCCAACATTGCCAAAATGGAGTTTAGAAGTTGTTTGTTACTTTGTTTGCAGAGTCATGGCTCACCCTCACTTTCCCAACACGCAAATGGTAGTCAAAGTTAATCCCATTTTGAAGACTTGGTGGAAAGATATTCAAAAAAATCGAGAGTTAGAAGCAAACGAATTGTTAGGCGGTCTCACTGCTTTGATCTCCGTAGAGTCAGATCGTCACTTAATCAAGGCATTGTTAAAATTCTGGGACACTGAGAGATTAGTCTTCAAGTTCAGGGATTTTGAGCTAACCCCAACAATAGAAGAAGTTGGAGGATTCATGGGTCTCGCATACAAAGAGTTGGAAATGATTGTTCCACACAAGCCAAGTCCAAGATCTTTTATGAAGCAAATGGGCATGTGTCATAATCCAGATCTACTTTGTCTGAAAGAAGGTTGGATTTCTTTAGAGTTCTTATATTCACGCTTTGGGGACGAGGAAGGGCATCAAAACTTTCATAGAGAATTTGCTTGCTCTTCTGCAAAATGGGAAAGGTATCGTCTTAATGCATTCGCTGTCGCCCTATTAGGCTCATTGGTTTTTCCTAGGGAGGGAGGAAAGATCCACACCGGCTTGTGTTATGTGGTTCGTATGTTGGCTCGAGGTGGGAAGACCTTGGTCCCCATGATACTTGCAGAAATTCTAAGAGCTTTGACTGCATGCACCAAAGGCAAAAGATACTTTGAGGGGTGCAACTTTCTGTTGCAACTTTGGGCCGTTGAACATTTCTATCAAAGAGCTAATAAAGTAGACATTGTTAGAGGGACTATGGGGAACAAAATTATCAACCATCCCCTAAGGATGAAACATTTCATCTCCCCTGTGGGAACGGAGGACTGGTTCACATACTTAAAGGAGCGCTCAGCCGTTGAAATCCAATGGAAGTATTATTGGTTGAAGCCACGACGTGCCATCATAAGAGGAAATGAACTTTACTTCATTGAGCTTATTGGTTTGAATGGTGTGCAACCATACGCACCACTTCGAGTCCTTCGACAATTCGGACAGATCCAAATGATACCTCTGCGATCCCACATGAGCCACTATGGATACGACTTTGGGTCAGAATTACCGCAAGTGAACACTATACTGCGAAGATGGAAGAATGTGGTAACTATCGATGTTCAAGAGCACCGACCATTTTGCACACCTGAATATTATGTATGGCTTTTTGAAGATGCAGAGCATAGAGATTTGAGTGAAAGAGGTCTTCCTGGCTTTGGTGATGAAAAAGAGAGAAGATGGGCTCGCAACCTCCTCAACACAGATTATGACATAACCCCAGAAATGAGGAAGCAGATTGTGCCTAACATTGGAGAGCATCATAATTAAAGTTTTTCTCTTCGTTTTTTTATTTTCCCCATATGTTATCCCTAGCCCTTTAGTTATCTTTAGATTGATGTAATAAATAGAAATTATTTCTATAATTGAAAGTCGTTTTATTGTCTAACTCTAAACTCCAAATTGGCAAACAAGGCTTGAATTAATTATTATGCATCACTTATGTGTCGCTTAGGCCTACCTCTGGCTCAATGAGGTTCCGTGCATTTAGGGCTTTTATCTCAAAACAACGTGTTGATATTATGATATTATTCTCACCCCTAACGCTTTTCTTTTGATTCTATTGTTTTCCCATTTCCCAAGGTTGATCTGTCCTTCATCCTGGCACATACACGATCAAAAGGGACCCCCCCTTCTCCTTCTTCTCAAAGAGCAAGCTCCAAAGACAAAGGTAAAATGGTTGACGACAACAGCACCACTGAAAGGGTAGAAGCTTCTGAGGGAGGACAACTGCAAAATAATCTTGTCCTAAGACTCGAGCGCAAGATTTCGCAATTGGAAGAAGAGGTAGACAACATGCGTGAATTGGCCAAGTTGTCTATCTCTCTTGGAACCCCATTTGGAGAAAACATAGACAATCCTCCTAACCAAACAACCACTCCAAACAATCCTCCAATCCATATATCCCCACCTGAACCCACGCGTCCAAATACCTTTCCACCACCCCACGCCCAAAATTCCCAAGTCCCATCTCACCACTATTACCAACATACCAAACCAACCTTCCCAGAAACAACCCCAAACACAAATATCCCATATTCTCTTGGTAACAATAATCTCAATCCCATATATGTTGAAACTGCCCCTCTGACCCATGACCACCATGAATCAGAGTCCCATCAAAAAGACATCCTAATAAAAACCCTGACTGAGAGATTAGACAACTTGACCAACAGGGTACAGCATGTTGAAGGAAGCAAGAAGTTGGGAGGATTGAGCTATGAGGATCTGTGCATGCATCCTGATGTAGAACTGCCCGAGGGGTACAAGCTCCCAAAATTTGAGACGTTCAATGGCATTGGGGATCCCAAAGCCCACCTACGAATGTATTGCGACAAACTTGTAGGGGTGGGGAGAGATGAGAGGATACTCATGAAGTTGTTCATGAGAAGTCTTACTGGAGAGGCCCTATCATGGTACATTGAGCAAGACTCGCGGAAATGGATAAAATGGGTTGATATGGCAACGGACTTCATGAATAGGTTTGGTTTTAATATTGAAAACGCACCTGATTGGTTTTACATTCAAAATCTGAAGAAGAAACCAAGTGAATCCTTCAGAGAATATGCCATAAGATGGAGGTCTGAGGCGGCTAGGGCCAGACCCCCTATGGAGGAATTTCAAATGAAAGACTATTTTATTCGTGCCCAAGAACCGCAATATTATGATCGAATGATGCTGGTGGCTGAAAAGAGTTTTGCGGAAATCATCAAACTAGGCGAGAGAATCGAAGAAGGCATAAAGAATGGGACCATCATCAACTTGGAGGCTTTACAAGCAACCAACAAGGCTCTGCAATCTGGTGGAATAGCAGAGAGTCGAAAGAAAACAGGTTCTGTAATGATGGCCCATGGAACTAGGACCCCTTTGAGGCACAAGACAATAAACCCACCACCATCACCATACCCTCACACCCCATACCCTCAATATCCCTCAGCTCCACCCCCCATATCTCCCCAACCCATGCCAATGTATTACCAAAACGCTCCTCCTCAATACTTGCATGCCTCATATCCTGTCTATAATGTTCAACCAACACACTTCCAAACTCCACCACCCACTCAAACACCAAATTACCGAAACAGACCTTCCTATGAAAGAAGACCTACAAAAACCTATACCCCTTTGGCTGAACCCATAGCACAACTTTTTGAGAGACTAAAACAGGCCGGGTACGTCTCTCCAATTCCTGCATTACCTGTGGACGTTCGTGCAAAATGGTACGACCCTAACAAAGTTTGCGCCTACCATTCTGGGATAAAGGGCCACACCACCGAAGTTTGCAGAGCCCTTAAGGATAAGGTCCAAATGTTGATTGATACAAAAACCATCCAACTCAAGGATCCTACACCAAATGTTGCGAATAATCCTCTCCCTAACCATCAAGTCAACATGGTGGAGGCTGGTGATGTTTGGGATTGGGAAGAATCTATTTGGGCCGTCGAAACAGAAAAAGCCATGTCTACCACTGCCCAAGCACCACTAATAGTGCAAGGACTCGCCCCATTTGAAGTAGAAGTTGCTGCACCCAGACCACCGTTCGCTGTCTATAGGGCATCCTCCCCAATACAATGTGACACACATGCTGTACCTTGGGATTACAATAAAAGAGAAATGAATGTGGAAGAGACAGATGTTGCAACAGGGGTCACCAGATCTGGAAGAATTTATACTTCTGAAAATTTGGTTCAGGGAAGCTCTAGCAAATCCAAAGCACCAGTCGTAGAGCTTGAGGATCAAAGTATTTGGAAAAAGGTTAAAGCTAAAGAATACTCTGTCATTGAGCAGCTGAGTAAAACCCCTTCCCAAATATCAATTCTGGAGTTACTGCAATCTTCCGAAACTCATCGAGATGCCCTTCTGAAGATCCTTGGTGAAGCTTATGTCCCATCTAACATCACTCATGGAGAGGTATCCCAAATGGTGGGGCAGGTTTTTGAGGCTTACAAAATATCTTTTCACAAAGATGAGCTGCCAATCGAAGGAACAACTCACAATAAAGCTCTGTACATTTCAGTTCAGTATCAGGATAAGGTGATAAACAAAGCGTTAGTTGATGCAGGTTCAGGTTTAAACATTTGCCCTCTGAGCACACTGACAAGGCTGGGTGTGGATAGTGCAAAAATTCAGACATGGAAGATGAATGTGAGGGCATTTGACAGCTCTCAAAGAGGCACTATTGGGGAGATAACCTTGGACATGCTCATTGGTCCTGTCACTTTCCCCATAGCTTTCCAAATTTTGGACATCCCTTCATCGTACAACTTATTGTTGGGTCGTCCATGGATTCATATGGCTGGAGCGGTTCCATCTACTCTTCACCAATGCCTGAAGTTTGAATGGGATTACGAAGAGGTTGTAGTCCATGGGGAAAAGGGGCATCCTGTATACACGATTGAAGGAAGAGAGAATATGGATGGTGAAATGTACCATACAGTGGAGCTTGTTGGTAATATTGAGTTGCAACCTTGGTTCAGCCAAAAAATCATAGATATGATGGCCTGGTTCGGTTTCGAACTTGGGAAAGGTTTGGGGGCTGAATTACAAGGGATAGTCGAACCTATACAGCCTGTTCGACATTCCACCACTTTTGGTTTGGGGTATGAGTACACCACTGAAGAATGGCTCGATTGGCGACCACCTAGAGATGGGTACTACTATCCATTGAAGAAACCCATACCACCATTGTATCAATCATTTCGATCAGCAGGTTTCATGGGAGGCAGCATTGATGAGATCTCAGACGACTTGAAGGGGTTATCGCTAACCAAAGAAGAGGGGAAAGTTTGCAACGTCGTGATCAACGAGGAGGAGAAAGGGGGCCCTAGTGGAAGCAAGGAAGCAAGGATCAGCGTCAGCAACTGGACCTCGACTCCATCCAGACCTCGTCGAGCATCTGGCAAAATTCATTATAAAAATGTCGAATCTGAGACTATGGCATACAAAGAGACTGCTCAACTTAACATTAATGACTTAGAAGAAGTCGAAGACGATGAGGTTCCCGAGGAGTTAATCAAAAGGGTTGAGGAGTTCGAGGAAAAACCCAATCCAAATTTGGTAGAGACAGAAGTGGTGAATTTGGGAAATGCAGAGGTGATACAAGAAACCCGGGTAAGCATCCACATGACAAAAGAAGACAAGAAAGAGTACACCGAGTTTCTCATAGAGAATAAGGATATTTTCGCGTGGTCATACGCAGACATGACAGGGCTAAGTACTTCAATTGTAGCCCATCGACTGCCCACTGATCCAGCTTGTCCTCCGGTAAAACAGAAGCTGAGAAAATACAAGCCCGAGATGAGTTTGAAAATCAAAGAAGAAGTATCAAAGCAATTAGATGCTGGGATACTCCAGGTGACAGAATACCCAACTTGGCTTGCAAATGTCGTTCCAGTGCCCAAGAAAGACGGCAAGGTTAGAGTTTGCGTGGATTACCGAGATCTCAATAAAGCTAGCCCTAAAGATAACTTTCCATTACCGAACATACACATACTGATTGACAATTGTGCTAAGCACGAAACTCAGTCATTTGTGGATTACTTTGCCGGCTATCATCAAATTGAGATGCACAAAGACGACGCTGAGAAAACTGCCTTCATCACGCCGTGGGGCGTCTATAACTACAAGGTAATGCCTTTTGGATTAAAGAACGCTGGGGCTACGTACATGAGAGCGATGACTACTTTGTTTCATGACATGATCCATAAGGAAATTGAAGTTTATGTGGATGATGTCATCATCAAATCAAAAGAAAGTTTAAATCATTTGGAGGATTTACGGAAATTCTTTGCCAGGCTACGCAAGTACAATCTGAAACTGAATCCGGCAAAATGTGTCTTTGGTGTGCCTGCTGGAAAGCTTTTAGGTTTCATTGTCAGTCGTCGAGGTATAGAATTGGACCCGTCGAAGATCAAAGCCATTCGTGATCTTCCCCCACCAAAGAGCAAGAAGGAGGTAATGAGTTTCTTAGGGCGACTCAACTACATCAGTCGTTTCATTGCTCAGTCTACTGTCATCTGTGAACCTATCTTCAAGCTGTTAAAAAAGGATGCTGCAGTGAAATGGACAAGTGAATGTCAACAGGCATTTGACAAGATCAAAGACTATCTATCCAATCCTCCTGTATTGGTGCCACCAGAGTCAGGTAGACCATTGCTTTTGTATATTTCAGTATTGGATAATGCTTTCAGTTGCATCTTGGGACAACACGATGAAACAGGGAGGAAGAAGCAGGCAATATATTATATGAGCAAGAAGTTCACATCGTGCGAAGCCCGATACTCTCTACTAGAGCGTACCTGTTGTGCTCTAACATGGGTTGCCCAAAAGTTACGACATTACCTCTCATCGCATACTACTTATCTGATTTCAAGGATGGATCCTTTGAAGTATATCTTTCAAAAGCCCATGCCCACAGGTAAACTGGCAAAATGGCAGATATTGTTGAGCGAATTTGACATAGTGTATGTCACGCAAAAAGCAGTGAAAGCACAGGCATTAGCAGACCACATGGCAGAGAATCCCGTGGACGATGATTACAGGCCGTTGAAGACTTACTTCCCAGATGAAGAGGTGGCCTTTGTGAGAGAGGACATTTCTGAAGAATATGATGGATGGAGAATGTTCTTTGATGGAGCTAAAAATCTGAATGGAACCGGCATCGGGGCTGTTTTGATCTCACCCACTGGGCAACATTATCCAGTATCAGCAAAACTCAGATTCCTTTGCTCAAATAATATGGCCGAATACGAAGCCTGCATACTAGGTCTCCGACGGGCGATCGACTTGGATGTCCAGGAAATGCTAATAATAGGGGATTCAGACCTATTGATCCATCAGGTTCAAGGTGATTGGGCAACAAAAAATCGAAAGTTGTTACCATATTTGGAATGCGTGCATAGGCTATGTAAAAGGTTTGTCAAAACAGAATTTAGACATGTACCAAGGGTCCAAAATGAATTCGCAGACGCCTTAGCCACTCTGTCTTCTATGATTCGACACCCTGATCACAATTACATCGATCCTATTCAGATTCATATACATGAACAACCAGCTTATTGTTTCCATGTTGAGGAAGAGTCTGATGGAAAGCCCTGGTACGATGACATTAGAAGATATTTGAAGAGTGGTGAATACAGAGAAGATGCAACAAGTGTACAAAAGCGTACAATTCGAAGGTTAGCAACCCAATTCTTCTTAAGTGGGGAAATCCTCTATAGGAGAACTCCCGATTTGGGGCTGCTAAGATGCGTCGAAGCAAAAGAGGCTCGCAGGCTGGTCGAAGAGATACATGCAGGCACCTGTGGCCCTCACATGAACGGTTTTACCTTAGCAAAGAAGATTCTGAGATCAGGATATTATTGGCTAACTATGGAGACAGACTGCATTCGCTACGTCCAGAAATGTCATCAATGTCAGACTCACGCAGATATGATTCGAGTACCTCCCAACGAACTCCATGTCACTAGTTCACCTTGGCCGTTCGCAGCATGGGGCATGGATGTCATTGGTCCAATCGAGCCAACAGCATCCAACGGGCACAGATTCATTCTTGTCGCAATTGACTATTTCACCAAGTGGGTTGAGGCCACCTCCCACAAATCAGTGACAAAGAAAGTTGTGGATGACTTTGTCAAAAACAACATTATTTGTAGGTTTGGAATTCCTGAGTCAATCATCACCGACAACGGCACCAACCTAAATAGTGATCTGATGAGATCAATGTGTGAGAAGTTCAAGATCAGTCATCGAAACTCTACAGCATACAGGCCACAGATGAATGGGGCTGTTGAAGCGGCAAACAAAAACATCAAAAGGATATTGCGCAAGATGATCGATAATCACAAACACTGGCAGGAAAAGCTACCTTTCGCATTGCTGGGGTATCGTACCACAATCAGAACTTCCACAGGAGCCACACCTTACTTCTTAGTATACGGCACTGAAGCTGTGATACCCGCCGAAGTTGAGATACCTTCCCTAAGGATCATCCAAGAAGCAAAGTTGAGTGATGCTGATTGGATACAAGGTCGGGCAGAGAATTTGGCATTAATAGATGGAAGAAGAATTAACGCCATTTGTCATGGTCAGCTCTATCAGAATAGAATGGCCAGAGCTTTCAACAAGAAGGTTAAACCCAGACATTTCTCACCTGGGCAACTGGTTTTGAAGCGGATTTTTCCAAATCAAGACGAGGCAAAGGGTAAATTTTCACCAAACTGGCAAGGTCCGTACATAGTCTCTCGAGTACTGACAGGCGGAGCCCTCATACTTGCAGAAATGGATGGAGAAGTTTGGCCAAAACCTATCAATTCAGATTCTGTGAAAAAGTATTACATCTAGAGATTGATTCATGCTCTTTTGTAATTTGGAACTACGTCAGACCTGATTCCCATTTAAGAGGGGATACGTAGGCGCTCCTATGGGGTTCGGTCTTATTATAAATAAAACTTTCATTTCCCCATTTTCTACTGATAACTGGGGCAGAATTTTTGAGAGGATCTCAAAAATTCCATCAAGACTTCTCCTGGCACATCTTCATACTGGGGCAGAAATTTTGAGTAAACTCAAAATTTCACCAAAAGGTTCTTCTCAACAAGCAGTCAGCTTACAACGAAGATTAAATGATAGCTCCACTTTTGAGTCAGACGTTGTAAAGTCTCAACCTATGCCATGGTCAAAGATTCGACATCAGCTTTTATTAAATGATAATTTCAAAATCTTTGAAAGTTTTTGTTTTTTTTATTATTATTTTTTCTCTCCTTTCCTTTTTTTTTATGAAAAAAAAAAAGGCGCTCGAAGAGGTGTGGATGGCAAGCCAAAGGAGCCCACTGCGCCAAATCACGGATACAGATCAACCTTCCCCCCTTAAACTAACTATTTTTCTTTGAATGTAGAAAATACAGGTACATATACAAAAGGCAACTGCAACAATCAACATCACCACATTTGAGCCCGACATATGACACTCGATCCTTCCAATAAGACGGACACCCAAGCTACTGTATGCCCTCAAGCAACTGCTGTGCTGACAAATTACATTATGCCCGATATTGCATCATTTCGCACCTACGCTTGATATCATCCTATGCTCAAAGAACTACATCATTATGTTATGCCCGAGGAAATACATCATCGCATATGCCCAATATTGACTCATGCTCGAAGGATCACATTATTGCATGCGCTCGATATTTTATGTGCCCGAAGAAATGCATTATTGCACGTGCTCGATATTTCATATGCCCGAGGAAATACATCATTGCATATGCCCAATATTGACTTATGCTCGAAGAATTGCATTATTGCATGCGCTCGATATTTTATGTGCCCGAAGAAATGCACCATTACATATGCTCGATACTGCATGTGCCCGATATTATATTATGCCCGAAGAAGTGCATCATAGGATTGTGCTCGATATTACATTGTGCCCGAAGAAGTGCATCATTGCATGTGCTCGATATTGCATGTGCCCGAAGAAATGCATCATCGCATTGTGCCCGAGACTGCATTGTGCCCGAAGTTTGCATAAGCTTAAGATTGCATCGTGCTCGAAGTTTACATGCGCCCGAATCAAATCAAGTCACAAGAGTATCAACAGATGTCAAAAACAGATACGCTCTCTTTACTCATTATTTATATTCCAAGGGCGTCATCCTCCAAAGGCGTCATCTTTCATGGCCTGCGGACTTCATGTCATGGCCTGAGGACTTATTTTATGCATATCATGTTCCTAAGGCGTCATAGTCTAAAGGAATCATCCTCATGGCCTGCGGACATCATATCATGGCCTAAGGGTTTAATTTCTGTCTATCATAATCCGAAGGTGTCATAGTCTAAAGGCGTCATTTTCATGGCCTACAGACAACATTTTCATGACCTGAGGATACACCCTGCATATCATGGCCCTAGACATCATAGCCTAAGACGTCATTTTGCATGGTCTTAAGGCAAACATTCATGGTCAATATGGGAAATTGCATCATGTTTACATTTACCGCTTTTTCTGCTCTAATTACTCTTTTACAAGTTACAGTTATGCAGATTACAGGCAAAGTCGCCCTTTGAACGGCTGTTCACTTGTTTACAAACAAAGGCTCCGACAAAGTCTTGGCTACTCGCACTATCGTTTCGCTACTCATCTATCATTCAGGCTACCATGAAGATATCTTCGGATTCAACTCGCCACTGTGACTTTCTATCTCTTCAGCTAGGCTCGTCCGCCTTACAATGCGACATCTAGGCTCGTCCGCCTTACAATGCGACATCTAGGTTCGTCCGCCTTACAATGTGACATCTAGGTTCGTCCGCCTTACAATGCGACATCTAGGCTCGTCCGCCTTACAATGCGACATCTAGGTTCGTCCGCCTTACAATGTGACATCTAGGTTCGTCCGCCTTACAATGTGACATCTAGGTTCGTCCGCCTTACAATGTGACATCTAGGTTTGTCCGCCTTATAATGTGACATCTAGGCTCGTCCGCCTTACAATAGGATATTTAGGCTTGTCCGCCTTAAAACGACATTTAGGCTTGTCCGCCTCATAGGACATTTATGTTCGTCCGCTTTATAAGATATTTTGTTTGCTTTATAAGATATTTAGGCTGTCCGCCTTAAAACGGCACTTAGGCTCGTTCGCCTTAAAATGACGTTTAGACTCTCCTGGTAACTAGATATTTTTGTCTATATTATTATATCTTTATAGTAGCAAATCTATTGGAGTTCGACGTCATTCTTCAGAGATGGGTCCAATCCTTCGAGAAGTTGAAGACTATCAAGGCTTGCACTACGTCTCAAACAGATACGCTTTTTATCACCTCTTGTCTATTTAATAGAACTCATATTTTATTATTATTGGTCATACTTTATCTATTTATACGCTAACATTTTATCTAGAATTTGCAGATATGATCGATCGTCCTTGATCACAATTATCACGCTATCCTCTATCACAACAATGACTCTATCAATTCTTCGCCTTTCATACTACGAACCCTTGTTCAAATGTTGATAACCTCACTCTATCATGCTTTTCTCGCTTCTCTATCATACTCTTTTGGCCTCTCAATCTCTCTCTCCTCTCTACTCTGATCTTATCCATTCAAGCCAATATCGTACCTTTCAAACACCTTAGCGCTCTTTCAACTTTTAAGAGTTTCATTTGCTCTTGAATCTAGAACTACACACGACCTGATTCTCGTATAACCAGAGATATGTAGGCGACTTAAAACCAAAGTCTCGGTCGTACCCTTTTTTCAACTCTACTTCGCTTCAATTGATCCGCTGACATCTGTCGTCGGTCGGACAAAATCGGCTACTAAGTCAACGTTGGTTGCCTGACAATTCATTCTTCATTCTCAATCAACCAAGGGGCAGCTGTTGACACCCAATTTTGACCGACCTTTGACCCTTTTTAGGAATACTATTAGATTAAATACGTATTTTATATTTTAAAATTTTTTAGTCGACTTTGCTTGAAAATTATATATTTTAGTATGTTCTACTTTATAAAATTATCGTATATATTTTTTAAAATATTTTAAAATTATTAACGAATTTCAAATGTTTCAAAGTTAAATGATTTTTACACTTTCCTTAAAATTATTTAAATTCTAGCCTATTTTATTCTAATTTCTTTCAATTCTAGCCACTTGAATTAGAGTTTTATTTCAATCATAGCCATCTCTTCCTTTCAATTCTAGCCAATTTTAATTGCAATTTTAGCCATTCCGTATCTAACTCATCTAATTTCAAGAAATCATCTTTTGATCTCATCCGTCTATTTAATTAATAAATCCTAGATCGAATCCTAACCCTTCATCTCTATCTAAACCGACGGTTGTGATTAAATCTCCCATTCTCTTTCTTCAACACCAAAAGACCCTAAAACCTAAAAATTATTTTCATTCTCTTCTTCCCCCCTCTCTCCAAGCCGCCACTCTCTCCCTCTCTCTCCAAAATTCAGCCGCCCCCTCTCCTCTCCAATTTTCCCGGCGAACGCCAGAGGTGGCGACGCTCCACCCTCGGCTCCAAGCCGCCACCCCACTCTTCTTTCCCTCTCCCGTCGAACATCCTCCCTCTCTCCCTTTTTCCGACCAACTGTCCCTCTCCCCTTCTCCCGTCTCTCCTCTTCCCGTTCCTCTACTCTTTGCAGGTAGCAGCAGCCGGCGACAGCACCAGACGCAGCAGCCAGGCGAGGAGAAGCGGCGACAGCCACCACGCAGCAGCAGCGGACAGCAGTGGCCGGCGTCAACTAGCAGCAGCGACTCCACGCGACCACCGGACAAGCAACCAAGCAGCCTCCGGCGGCGAACAACGAGAAACCAGCCGCGAACAGCAAGCTCCGACGATACTCGGGCCTTGGGTCATGTGATTGATCTCAACAGATCATTTTTCGGTATTTTTAAATTAATTATTATTTTGTTTATCCAACTCTTTTTTTTTATTTTTGGGTTTGATCACATGTTGCTATTATTCTGATACGTTTATCATAACTTATGATGTTTGAAAATATGCGTTGATCCGTATACTTAATTTTTGGTATTGGAAATTATTTAGTTGTTACTTATGTTAATTTTCTAGTGTCTAGTTCACTAGGTTGGTTTAGAATCTGCCCATTGATTTCAATCCTTGCATATTGTTCCCCTTATTTGTCAATTTGTAAATCTAGCTTGTAGATTATTCGATAAAGGATCAATGTTTATTTGGATATTTTATTTTCATGAATGTTACTAATTGTAAGTATGTTATTCTATCACTTTTCATACATGTTATAATAAGCTTAAGTTAAGTTTTAGGTCATTCAGTAAAATTAGCAAATTTTTATTTGTTTGTTCTTTGAAAAAATATTTATTCACTTAAAAAATAGTTGTTTCATGCTCTCTTATTTAGAAATATAACCAATCCCTCCTTTGTATTATTATTTGGTTTGATTAATTCTTATTTGTTTGTCTATGACAACCTTATTTATGTCCTTTGTCTTATTTGGTGGCTCATATTTGGTAGAATAATAATAGTATTTTCAAAATCTGATTTTGGCTCCTTGGAATTAAGAAAATATTTAATTGACTCCTTAATTATTCCTTTTCTTAAATTCTGTCAATTTGTATCTATTAGTGATTTAGTAAAAAATATCCTTATTTGATTTGCTTGGGTAATAAGACTTTAAATTGATTTGTATATGGTAAAGTAATATTATTTTTGGCTCTTCTTTGGAAAATATATTCTCTTATTTATTTATATTTAGTAAAAATATATATATAAGATAAAGGCTAATTTCTTACTTGTTTTTATATGGTAAAAAATAATTAATTATTTTCTGATTTTGGATTCTTCTTCATTTGTGGAAAATATTACTCTATTAATTTATTCTTACTTGTTTATATTTGGTAATGAAATATATTAACATATTTTCTGATTTGGATATCCTTTAAAATAAGGAAAATTGTATTATAATTGATATTTATTTTCCTTATTTGTTCCCCCCTCCTCTACTATATAAAGAGACTCATTTTTTTTATTCATACACTCATTCATTTTTACTCTCAATCACAAAACTCTCTCATCATTCTCCCTTCTCTCATTTGCTCTCTTGCTACTTAACAAAACATTAATACTCCGGTAATTATTCAAGGGTTCTTCTTTGCTTCTTATTACTTTGTTCAAGTAAAGGTTGAATAAATTCGTTTTGCTTAACGGGTTAGCATTCTTAACATTCACACTATCTTTACATTCATAATTTGTGTAAGCTATTGTTTTGTATGTAGAATTCTTCGTTAAACGATTGCATATTGTCTCACCTTAACTAACAAGTGTGATTACTTGTGTAGTTATTTAATTACTTTGACAGGTTTCATATTTGAAGTTCAAGTTGAAGATTAACTGAAGAAGAATTTATTTATTTGTTTGAATGTATATATATACCTATATATTTTTATTTTTTCGCTATTTTATTTATTCGAATGTTGTAACAATTGTAACCCTAAAGATCATATAATAAATTTATTTGGGGGTCGTCTAGGGGAGGGGGATTTATATGCTTATTTGTTCGTTATATTTTTTTTAGAAAATCATGCCTATAGGTTTGTTTTTTTTAAACCACCTAGATTTAATGTTTATAGGTGTTATAATCAATTTTCAATTTGCTTGATGCTTTGTCAATAAGTCTAAAAAAATAATAAATGAGATTCCATTAAAAATTTTAATGTAAAAATCAAATCCTAATAATCTAGTAGGTTGTTAGATATTAAAAAATGTTATAAATTTTCATTTGTCTTATCATGTAGAAATTATGCCTAATTAAGTTGTTTATATCACTTACAAAATCATGCATATATATGTTATTCTTTTTTTTTTTTTACACCTAGAAATCATGTCTATAGGATTGTAAATAAACTTTTAGCATATCCATAAAAAATAAAATTTGTTTGTGCATATTTGTGTCCTTCCTCCAAAATTGGTTAATATTAATCCTATTTGTCTTCCTCATTCATGATGCAATATTTTTTTTTACTAAACTAAATCATTTCATGCATTTAATAAATTATTTGGCTTTAAATATATTTCATCGTAAAACCTTTAATAAATTTACCATCTTAATGTTCTACTAGTTTTTAGTACTTATAAAGTTTTTTGCAACATAATTTTCTTAAAAGTCATTATTCAATCTTCCTTTGAAATTTTGGATTGATTGTGACATTATTTTTGAAATAAATTACAAGTACTATCTCCTAACCTATCGTTAGTGGGAAAGTCAAAAGAACTATGAGGTCTAGTTCAAATTTTTAAACCGACGCATCCTCGGAAGTACTACCTACCCATGAATTTCAAAAAGAATTATGTGTATTTGTGTGTAAATATTTATGTGCCTATATGTGAACTAACTTTTAAATCATTTTTTAAAAAACATAACTATATTTTTAGACCGACCTCAAATCAAAATTGTTTCTATGGTGGAGGAGCACGATCAACAATATCGTGGCATCATCCCTATAAAGAAACAAACATTTTTTTTATATAAAAATTCATATTCAAAACTTGCTCAATTTTCAAAACCTTACTTTCTCACATATTAATTGTTTAATATTTATAAATTTTGTTTCTAACTTAGTCCCATGCTTAATATAAATAAAACTTGTTATTTATCACCTAGCCTTGCATGCTTAAGTTAATAGTATTAACTGTTTTTATATTTGTTATCACTTATTAAGATTAAATAAATTAATAAATTAAACGATCTTGATTGCTACTTGTACCCCACATAGATTGCATGAGATACGGCCGGGAACCACACTTGTGGACCTCGAGGGATGCCTAACACCTTCCCCTCGAGGTAATTTGAACCCTTACCCTAATCTCTGGCCCGTTGACCTTAGTTAGACTTAGTTAGGATAGATAGGTGCCCTAACGCGCCTTAATTCGTTAGGTGGCGACTCCAAAACTCAAAATCCCAAAAGAGTTGTTAGGTCGCGCACAAAACCCGTTTTCTGCGAAAATGGGGCGCGACAAACGTCCTGTGGCGGCAAGTAAAAAAATATTTTCGATATGTATATACCTAAACACTGGGGAAAAAATTGAAAGCGGAGGGTTAAGTGTGATGGTAAAATTATATTTTTAAGCAAATAAAATAATATTTAAATTAATATTTGATGAGGGAGAGGAGATGAAGTAATAAATGAAATACTTTTATAAAAGAAATTTTAACAAGATAAAAAGCTTTAAAAGATGGTGTAGGGTAAGAAAAATATTTTACATTTCTTTTATAAAGAAAATATTTTTTTATAATAGTTTTTTAATTTTTAATTTTTAATTTTAACTAATACTAATAATTTATTTATTTTTTATCAAGGTTGAATATTTTGTCATGTGGAGTGTGATGTGAAAATTCTTTAAAATAAAAGAGAGAGAGTGTGTATTACACATACAGAGTGATATAAAAGAGAGAGGTGTGTTTCTCAAACTAAAAAATGATAGTTTAAGTATGAAACTCAAAAAAAATTTATATTTTAAATGTGTTTTTGACACTTATCTCTTTAAATTAAGAAAACATTATTTAAATATATATACAAAAAAGAAAGTGATCAACTAAAATGAGACGGAGGAGTATCATACTTAATTGAATGAATGTGAATGCTTAAGCATTAAGATGTGTATTAAACTAAGATGATTGAATTAAATATTTACTCATATGTTTCATTTTATTTTATGTACCATCATTTTATTTTAAAATCCATCTCAAAAGAAATGTTACACTATTATAATTAGATACATTTTAACTTATTTTTATCTTTAATGAAATGATTTTCAATTATATAAATTTGTATATTTTCTAATGGCGGATTGTTTCACCTGAATCACATAAATAAAAAAATGTTTCATCTCATTTTTCTGAAAGAATAATAATGTGTTTAGACTTAATGTAAAAGTATAATGGAAACACAACCCTTCTTTATATAATTGTGTTTTATTTTTTTAATGATAATACTAGAGATTGTTTGTTGGGACAAGTTATCTCGAGATTAATTATTTTGGAATAACTTATTCCATCACTGAGGTATACGTGATGAGATAAATAATTTCAGAATTATCTAATAACTTCAACCAATCGCAGGATAAAATAATTCTACATTTTATTTTTAAAATTATTATACCTTATATCTCACAGCAAACGACTCAAAATAATAAAAAGTTTAGCTTACATTTGGATTGAAACGATTAGTGCATATTTTAGGAAGGGGAGGAAAAGTGAAAGTGCCTTGTAAAAGTCCAGTGGCAATCCATTTATATGCAGCTTCTGTAAAATGCATTCCATCCCAACTAGCATACACTGAAGTGTCACTGCAAATATCTCTTGCTGATGGATCCCCACACATTGCTGAAAATTTGAAGTTGTATGGACCTCCTGCTCCACAACATGCAACTAAAGCTCCTTTTCTAAAACCTGTAATAATTCATTGAATTTTTTGAACCAATCATAAGATTAGCACTTCATTCAATTTATATTTAAATGACGAAATATAAATTGAAATGAAGTGATCAATAAATTGTTGAGAATTTCCACATCAGAAAAGGGATAGGAATTTGGTCTCCTTATATGAAATTGGACAATCCTCCTGAAACTAGCTTTTGACGTTGAGTTAAACCCATCTTTACATGATATCAAATCCAGACCCATCCCAATTTCTCTGTTCACCAATGTTACCCACTATATTATAGTGTCCACGCTCCAGCTAACAAGGTCTGGGTTCCATCTCGCAAAAGAGATGAAAATTTGGTTTCCTTATGTGACCTTAGAAAATCCTCCCATCATAAGCTAACTTTTGAGGTTGAATTAGCCCAAATCCATAATTACATGAATTAAGAAACGAAATTAATAATTACCATGGCTCTTTGGAGAGGCATAAAATTGCATGGCTGCATTGTAGTAGTCAGCATAGATTATTGTAGCAGCAGGATAATGGTCTCTTAGAAGATGAAGTTCCTTCTGAAGAAGCTCATTATATTGCTGCGAGAATTTGTTAAGCCAATTAATACAACCAGTTTTGGGATCATACTGCCCCTTATCTGAGTGCATAAATTTTGTTAAATAAGCTGTTGAACATCCAATCGGCAAATCCCCTGGAACTAACAGTGTGCTTGCACCTAACTCGATTAATTCCTGCGCGCATCATCAATTAATCATTTAATTACATACTATGGTTTTGTATTATTTTGAGGTAAAAGCAATTTGAAGTGTGTTTTGACCTGTATAGCTGAACTAATAGTCTTGACGACTGCTGGAACATATGATTCAACCTCTTCCTTAGTGCTGTTACCAAGAAAACCATAGTTGAAATCATTGCCTCCAATTTCTCCCACAAGTATCAATGAGTTTTGAAGAAATTCCTCGCATTCTTTGTCACATAATCAAAAGAGAGTTGGTGATAGACAAATGTTGAAGAAAACTTATCCATATATATTCTAAACTTTTTTTTTTTTTTGAAAGGTCTATAAATATTTCTGAACTATTCAATAGGTTCCCATTTAATTATCCTTCGTATTTTTTTAAAAACAATTACTCTCTCTGTTTAAATAGAAATGACTTAGTTTGATTCTATATGGAGTTTAAGAGAGAAAAAAAGATTTTTTATTTTACATAATACATAAATATGCCCTTTAACTTGGTTTCGAATTATATTTATGCCCTTCAACTTTGGGTGTTCACAAGTAGACACTTCAACTTGTATAAAGTTGAACAAATAGACACACATATCCTACGTGTCATCATCCTACGTGATTTGTGTCATGTAGGACTCATGTGTTTATTTATTTGAAAGTTGGATAGTTAAAGTGTTTGTTTGTGCTTTATGAAAATTGGAGGTCAAAGTTAAACTTTGAAGCCAAGTTTAGGGTCCAATATTTGTATTATGCCTTTTATTTTTGTGGTTCTAAATAAAAGTTAGGCATAAGACATAAATATGTCATTTTACTTGGCTTCGAATCACATTTATGTCATTCAACTTTAGGTGTGCACACTTAGACACTTAAACTTGTATAAAGTTGAACAAATAGACACACATGTCCTACATGTCATATTACTTGTCATTTTTTGTCCTACCTGGTGTCCTACGTGTATTGTGTCATGTAGGACTCATGTGTTATTTATTTAAAAATTGGATAATTAAAATATTAATTTGTGCATTGTGAAAGTTGAAGGACAATGTTAAAATTTGAAGCCAAGATTAGGGTCCAATATATGTATTATGCCTAAAAGTTATGTCAAATATATCAACATACTCCTTAATTTTGTGATCTTAAATATACCACGTGAAAAGTTAAAGTTAAACAGTAAAAAAAGAAGAAGAAAAGAATCATCTTTTTGAAACATGTTAAAAAGAAAATTAGATTGTTCTTTTATTAAAGGGAGAAAGTAATGTGCCCTACTCGTTAGAAAGCTTTCTAAAAGATTGATACCCACCAACTAACCATACTGCTCAGGAATATCCTTTTATTTTAATTTATATATGATATGACAAATCAGTTCAGACTAATCTCCCACCTAAGTATTGTAAATCAGAATTTTAATTAAATTATGAGCTATTAATTTTGATCCGATTAATAAACTCAAACTCTAACCACGATGATTTGCCTTCAAGTCCTTTTCTTCTTGTGAGTGTGTAAAAACAGATGCGAGAAAGTGCCCTCTGCTTGTATGATCAAATGGCTCATAGAAACTATTTATTTGTAGATGTAGTTGTTAAACTTATAGTTATGTATTAAAGGCAAAAACAAGTGCGGTTGTTGAATATGGGACCTATTTAATTGTGGACATGACATGATTGACTTATTCTATTTTCTATCACCATATCTTTAAATCAAGTGCTCTACCACTAAGTCATCCATTCTTGTGGTTCTTAATTTAAAGGGCGTTTAATGTTTCAAATCATGAGAATCAGAGGAACATTGGTGTTGTATTTTCACAAATTTATGGCCTCAAATCTCAATATTTAACTAATCAATACCGCTTAGGTGGATTATAAATCGGCTCAGAATTAATGATTCATAATTTAGTGAGAATTTTAGTTGACAATGATTAGGTGGAGGAAATAGTCTTGCGTGGTTTGTCACACGTTATTAACATTTGAAATATCAAATCTTTAAGACATTCTCTAATTTCATTGCAATTCAACTTTTATTTTCTCAACAAACTGATCATGAGAACAACACCTCGTTATCAATGAGATGTTTTCAACAAATTGGGTTATTCTTGCAAATTTTAGTAATTTCTCTGTTTTAATTTATATTTTATCTATAATTTTAATTTCAACTTTTCACGTGACATTTTAGCGCTATATGATTTGCATGCTTTAATTTAAAATTATAATATTCAATTTTCTTTTTCTTTCTTAAATATTAAAGAAGGCTAATAAGAGGAAAAATCTAATATTACTAACCTGAAGGAAATTTGCAAAAAGAAGACATCATATCTTTGAACCAATCCATTTGAGTCCCCAAAGACACATTGTTATTGGGTGTTATTCCCTTATTCAACAAGTAGGCAGAATCAAGTGCTGTTGCCCCTCCCACGGCAAAATTCACACCTTGCCTGAATTTTACATTATTCCTTTCATCTTTTCCTTCCAAATATGCTGGCACTAATGGGAGCCCCAAACTCTCAGCTACAAATACAACAAGTGATCACAAAAAAAAAAAAAAATTAAAAAAATAAATATATATATAGACTTATCTAGAATTTATTATACATATAACAAATTTGTAGATACGTACCAATAAAATCTATAACAAGACGTCCATCAGAAAATCGACCGGTAGGATGATGAAAGAAGGTTTCACCATAAGGTGGCAAGGAGAAATGGGAAGGAGGGGTTTTGTTTAGAGATATATGAAGTTTATTTCCGGTGTCAGCAAGCGAATCGCCGAAACTAATAATGGAGTCGAAACACCCCTCAATTCTCTGAAAATTATGGTTTAAGACCAAAAAAATGAAACTCCATTTAACCAATTTTAGAGAAGAAGAAGAAGTCATGATAAAGACAGACAAACGGCGTTTAATTTGCAACAAAGAAAAAAAAAGTCACATTTTTATAAGCGAAAATGTGACACAAATGATCCCTTATATTTAGTGCTAGGTTAAAAGTAGTTCATTAAATATCATCCAAGTGATTTTGGTCTTTTAATTTAAGATTATGAGTATTTTTGGTCTATTTATCAAATTTTTGTTTATAAATTTACTGATTAAATTATGAGTTAAAAGGTTGATAAATATCTGATAAAGGTCAAAATAGTCCTTTTTGGCTAACTTTAAAAAGATCAAAATTGTTCATATATAATAAAAGGACTTTTAAATTTACTACCAAAAATATAGAACTATTTTTATCATTTTTTTAACACTCTATATCATGTTGAAAGCATGAACCTCGTTTCAGGTTATTGTACAATCCTTAGTGATTAAATTTGTCCCCACCAAACTACTCGTTGAAAAAAAGGATTTTTTTTTTTGAAAAATATATTAATTTTAGTTGAAATTATTGTTATAATATTGAATTATATGAAAGATTTTTTACCTTATATTATTTGATAATGTATTTTAAAGACATATATGTGGTGGACACATTAGTATTTTTAATTATATAATATTTTTTATGTGCACATGAACACATATATACATTTAAAATACACTATTAAATAGTGCAAAATAAAATATTCTTTCTAATTTTATATCATTACAATAATTTTAATCCAAATTCAAATATATTTCAGACGGCCCCGCCCACAAAAAAATAATTATACAATCTCATCATCAAAATCACTCATTTGACTAAAAGAAAGAGGGAAACAGTAGCTTCCATACAAGGATAGTTAGGAGGCAAGTACTTCAGCATGGGTCTTAACAGTATCCGTTCAATCAAAATGCATCCACTTTACTGAACATTCTATGCAAACAATTCACTTTAGGTCTATTATATTAGTTTTACTGGTAAAGTTTTATTATTAGGTTTAAAAGTTAATATGATTTATACAATATTTGGTTGATAAGTTCTAAATATTATATAAAAATTATTCGTGTATAAATTTATATGATGTTTGATTGTGCTTTTATTATCGTACATAATTAATACCTACATAACTTATAAGAAAAACTATGTATAAGTTATGAGGTAGAGTAGGTTCTGTGAGTATTAATTATATATGTATTAAAAATTAAAATTACTTATTTATCCCTATTAATTTATTTTTATTTAAAAATTTACATAACTATTCTATTTTCCCAACTATTTTTGTTTCTTATTATGAATAGGAATGTATAATTTGATTGCACATGCTAATTATATATTCACATTGTATGTTACAAAATATATTTCACATATTTATGTATCACGTATTATTTTTTATTTAAAGTGTGAATTTATATATGATTTATATATTTGGTATACTAAAAATGTACAAAAAACACATGCAACATATTGATCGAAATTTACATTATCTAAAATAGAATAGTATAATGTACTTGAAATATATTAATAGTATTTTTTTATAAGCTTTAAACATTAAAAAAAATAAAAGAGAAAAAAAACACATAATTCCTAGTTAAGTATAGAGAAAATTTGTTTCTTTATTCTTTTTAAGGGAGAATTTATTCCATTTTCTTACTTATTTTATTTGTAAACACTATACATTAATTTATATTAAAATCAATATTTAAAAGCTAATAATTGTCTTTCAAGATGACTCAGTTGGTTTATGGAAGGTGGTTATCCACACGAATGATCGGGATTGATCCCCACTCAATGCCTTTTGAGTCGAGCTTGTCGCATAGAATTTGCCTAGTGTAGTTTACATTCCTTATATAATTTGCAGACTATTAAACAGTGGATAACAAAACGAACCATTACATTACATACACAGTACAAACAAAAATAGGTTCCAACTCCAAAGGACAACAACTCTAAGAAGTAATTTTGTTTGAAATTGACTTTCTAATTCTAATATAATAGAAATCTAAGTCTCGTGATCGATGAGAATCCAAGATCCATCTACTTGTTGAACCATTCCTTTATTCTTCTCAATCCACCATGCACTTGGTACACCATATTCTTCCTTTAAAAAGTCGCCTTGCTTATTCACCAGTGCAATATCTCGATTTATCTCCAGCTTAAACTCTCCTTCTACTCCATGTGTTCCAGCAATTCCATGAAGATAAACTTCCAGAAAATGACTGAATATATCTTTCTTCAAGTATTCTGATTTTGTAGTATCAATTACAAGTTCAAAGCCAACATCTTCATACGCTCTCCATTCTGTAGTTGCACAACCTTCTACCTGTCCACGCTCCATCAGCTTCGGGATGGGATCAGGGACATTGTTAATCCGCAAGATGTGAAGGTTTTTTAAGTTTTTATATGCTTTCTTGAAGTTAGCCTCTCCAACTCGTGGGGTAGCAAATAAAAATGCTGTAACTGGAAACTCCTCATTGATTTCGTTGACAACTATGTCAATTGCGCATAGTGTGCCCAATGATGAACCCATGCTTTGCCCGGTAACACTGATGCTAATTTCCTCCTTACTGTATTGCTTCAACAACCTTTTAATTTCTTCAAGAACCTGCCGGTTTTAATTTTAATAGTTATATACTATCAATCGGAAATTAAAGTTGCAAGAAATGTCATACCTGATCTCTGGCACTGGTTGTCCTGTTGAAATTTGAAGCTTCGTTAAGACAAGTATAAACTGAATAAAAACCTTTGTGTACAAGAATGTTATCCCTATTTTCACCAAATATTTTTGTTGGTTGGACTAGAGACCATTTATCGTCTTCGTTCATTTCTGATTTCGTCTTGGTACCTCTCCAAGCAATCAAAATGTCTCTCCTCCCTAATGCAACTTTACCCTCATCAGTGGCAACAGCAACAAACCCCATCCAATTTGATTCTTTCGTCTCTTCAGTTTTACTTGAAGCTGCATACACATATTTGGTGATTTCATATGTGTTTTTGTCGAGCCCAACCCTTGTAAAGAGGTTCTTTTTGGAGTATAGACTTGTTCCTCTGTATTTTGAAACTTTCTCATTATTGAATGAGTCGCAGATAGCTTGAGGCATTTGGCCATAGTGAATAAGGTATCGTCGCAGATCATAATCCAAAGGGTCAAGTAAACCTTCCCAGTTATTTTTTCCACTCAAAATCTCCCATCTTTCAGCTATGCTGTTGTCTCTGTTTTCGATTCCTTTTTTCTTTATCAAACAACTACTGATTTTTCTACGTACAACCTCCCATCCTTTGTTAATGCATCCCATTTTTCTTATGATTCAATACTGGAGTAAAACCTCCAAATTATAGTTTTTTTCTTTTTTAGATCTGCGGAAGAATGTGGCAATTTAATACTCTCACCATTAGTGATAAGTGGATACTACAAACAAAAATAGCAGGTCTGAGTCTCGCCACGATTCTCCAAAATTATAATCTCATTACCCCCACCATACACCTCTTTCAATCAATACGGTGTTGATATTTCGTAATGTTAGGTTAAAATTTAATGTTGATTTTGATCGTCACCTAAAAAAATTTATTATAGCGTATTATTAAATTTACTATCAAAATACCATAAAAGAGTGTTATCTTATGTAATTACTGATTTAATTTAAGTGCATCTTTCCTCTTCTATTTCTTTATTCCTTCTTTGTATCATTTCTAACTCTATTTTTAGGGCCCCTCCATTTTTATGAGGAAAATAGACCGACACATCACTCTGGTGTGAGCATATATGGCTGCCATAAAAACTCCAAAAAGAAAAACCATGATCACGTCCCCCTCATAATTAATATTTATTGATATTATCACACATTGCGAGTTTTTTATTTTTTTATTTTTTGTACATAGCGAGTTCTAATACTAGTGAAGGTAGAAAAAAAAAACGTCCTTGTAAAAGAATTAAAAACCATTATCTTCATCTTCATGATCCATAAGAATCCAGGATCCATTTTGTTGTTGAACCATCCCTTTGTTCTCCACAACCCACCACGAAACAGGTACACCATATTCATCTTTTAACGTGTCCATATGCTTGTTAACAAGTGCGATATCGCGTTCCACTTCTAGCTTGAACCCTTCTTTTGATCCTTGTGTTCCAGCAACTCCATGCAAGTAACATTCCAAGTTATGCCATGTCCAATAATCTCCACCACTTTTTAGATACCCCGATTTTCTAGTGTCCATAATTAATTCAACACCAACATCTGAGTAGCCAATAAACGGATAATGTGGAATTATATCTGGTATATTTCGGACTCTCAGAGCTCGAAGCTGATTTTCAAGTTTTGAGAAGGTCTTATTGAAATTTTCATCTCCCACTCTAGGACTTGCAAATACAAATGCCGTGACTGGAAATCCTTTGTTAATTCCATTGAAAACCATATCTACTGCATTTAATGTCGCGATGGATGCTCCCATGCTATGCCCTGTTACTGTTATGCTAACTTCCTCCGTCTTATATTGTTCCATCAATCTTTCAACTTCTCCAAGTACCTAATTATCAAAAAAAGTTTAGATTATTATTGTTAGTTACAGAACATATTTAATTTTTTTTGTTACATCATTTACCTGATCTCTAGCACTGGCTTTATTGAATAGTGATCGCGGATCATTTGAAGTATACATGGAATACCAACCGTGATGAACCTTAGGATCGGAGTTTTCACCAAAGATTGTTGGGGCTGAAACGCGAATAAATTCAAAATCATTAAACCATTCCATAGGGACAACAGTTGATCTCCAAGCAATCACTATATCCCTTCTTCCTAATGCTACTTTCCCCTCATCAGTGGCCACAGCAACAAAACCAATCCAATTTGACTCTTTACTCCAAGCTTCCCCTGACAATGATTTTATGATGAATGCTTCTGGAACTTGTATAGATGATGTCGCGTATATATATTTAGTTACCTCATACTTGAATGGATTCGATATCTCAATCCCCACTTTAGAGAAGAGGTTCTTCTTAGAATATCGGCTACATCCAGCATACTTTGATGTCTCGTCATTGTTGAAGGCATCTCGAATTGCTTGTACCATTTCTCCGTAGTGAATGAGGTACCTACGAAGATCATTGTCAAGTGGATCTAATAAGCCTTCCCAATTGTTGTTCCCACTAAGAACTCTCCATCTTTCTGCTATATTATTGTTTTTATTTTGCATTTTTTCAATGGTTTCCCTTGGGTTTTTTCTTGGTTTGAAGCAGTTGAAGTACATTTTTCCTCTTGTGAGTTAACTTGATTTTTTTTTTCTTCCGCTATATGTAGGATGAGGCCATTTAGTGGTAATATATGTTAACAAATTGCATCATTCATTTATCATGAGAAGTTTTGGTGTTGCTTTTCATTCTTTCAATTACACACTCAAACTGACATTGCCTAATTAACAGAAATGTTATGGAAAGAAGAATTAAAGGGACATGCTTGATATTTTCACAAGGCAAGAATTCCATCAGTTTTGTTTTGAACAATTTACACTCATGTTGTTTGTTGGAGAATATATATTGAATGTCACTAGCTATGTGACATTCAAAAGTTATTACCCAATCATTCTCTATTTTGGTTTTCAAGAGAAATCCTTCATCAACACTAGTCATTTTAGTATGTTAAAAAACAATCTAGGTGAAATATTTAAGACCATTGCATTAAATAAAAATTTGTAATATTTAACATATTTTTAATTTAAGGTTGACGAATCGTTGCTTTACACAAATAGCTAATATTACTTGAGTTGTAAGTAAAAAAAAGGCTAACCAGCTTTTGTCTAGGAAGCACAACAAAAGAATAGTAACAGGCAGAAGCAGTGGTAAGAAGGCCTATCTCAAGTGAAATAAATAACAATAGCATTCAGTTGTCTTCACAACGGGGCAACAACTCTGATTTTGCCAACTGAGGCCGCGAGCTCTAATATTTTTTTTTGTCGGGACCACCAAATTGAAGGAAACCTTAAGATCATAAGATTTAAAAATCTTTTTTAATTTCTTAAATTTAGTATCAGATCAGAATAAGATAAACAAATCAAAATTAATACTACATTATTTTTGCTAAAAGGTCTCACTAGTCTTTGTTTGCTTTGAACTCTGAAGCATAGTTGCTTATACTTGGAGCACCACATATTTAATATGAATAACATAGTCTGAAGTGGGAGGACCCAAATCAACCCATTCATTTGAGTTCTCATACATTGGATTCATTGATAACTTAACTGGCTACTCTCAGAATCACTACTTGATTATTTTTCAAATGTATTACTTTTGTCTCCCTCGTCTAATTTTATGTTATACAATTTAAATTTTACAAAGTAACTTTTTTATTTTGTTTGTGATTGATCATATGATCTTGTAAGAGGTAACTTTTTTTATTTTGATCATAAATTTGAATATATGATCTTAAATTGGATTAAAAAATTCTTGTTTGACTTTTGAGAAGTTAAAGTGTCTCAATAAACAAGGGCAGAAAGAATATTAGCATCCGTTTGCTAAAATAACTTTTCACTTTTCTCCAAAAAAATCATTTCACTGTACGTATTATAAAACAACCTTGTGATGATGAAAAAAAATCTTATTTTCATTTTTGTTCACTTCTATTATATTTTTCTTTTTAAATTTTTACCCTAAATATTTTATTTTTATAAAACACATTTCATATATTTTAGGAATGTAATCAGAATAGGACTCTTGACTTAAAATCACCCGCTTTTAAAAGTTTGAAAGGCGGTACCTAAACTAGTCGGACTTGCAAAAAATTATAACCAAACTTAATTCCAACTTTAAAATTTCAAATTAAAAAAATAACTGCAATAGTTAATTTATAAGATCTAATTATGTAATAGTTCGTTTATAAGATCTGGTGTACAATATTATGTAACTATAAATTTGAGATATTATTCTCTTAGAACACATTTAATTGTATATTTTAGATGAATTGCTTGAGTTGGATGATTTTTCTTGTTTTTGAAAATTGGAGGTATAAATCATAAAATTTTAAATATCTTTTACAAAAAAATTATAATAATTTTATTTTTCAAATACCAAATAAAATACTTCTGTTTTTTTCTTTAAAAGTCTTCTGGCCAAATGCCCCACTATATATTTTCAAGAAAAGTTAATGGGCTATGACCCACTATGACTAATTTGACATCAATCATGAACCTAAAATTATTTTTTTAAAGATTTATTATGATTGTTCATTTATGGATTCAATCCCTTTTAATTCGCACCAATTTCATAAAATCTGTGCAGTAGAAGACTTAATTTGATAAACCTTTTCCCACATTTTATTAGGACTAGTTTCTAAGCACGTGTGTTTCATGTGAATTTTATAGATACGTTAGAATGTTAAATTTTCATGAAAATATATATGTAAGTTGTAATGAACAAAAAAAAAATGTAATTACAAAATAAGAATAAAGACTTACGGCAATAAAATATTCATAGAAAACTAAATTAAGATATTCGAGAGAAAAAAAAAAAAGACAAAAAGAAACAGATTTAAGAAAAAATACAACGTAGACATTATTCATATAAGGCTGATGTATATATAGATGAAAAAATAAGTACAAAATTAGTACATAACTCTTGAGTTCTTATCAATTCCTTCAATATCTTATCAAAATTCAAGAGTCTTCTTCATCAACTTTAACTGTAGAATAAAAATAATAGCCTAATAATCTTGATAGGGATTTCATGAGATAAAGAAGATGAATTTATATAGATAGAGCAGAAGGAATATTAAAAGATATCTTAAAATTTTAGTTTAATATTTGGAGGTTATGAATATGAAAAGATGACAGTTATAAATATTAAGCGTATAAAAGTTGAATAAGTAGTCATTGACATTTATGATGATATATGATGATATTTATTTTATTTTATTTGTAGAGTATAAACAAATAATGTTTTGATATATGTTATTTTTAATGTATTAAATTGAACATGATATTAAAAAAAAAATCTCAATCTATCAAACCTAATCATAACTGATATTAGCATTGCTTATGTCAGTATTACCACTATTACACTTTATTTAACACAAATCTCATTCCTTCTACCCCTTAATTGTGGTCATCCTCGTGATCCATAAGAATCCAAGATCCATTTTCGTGTTGAACCATTCCTTTATTCTTCTCGATCCACCACGACACTGGCACACCATATTCATCCTTCAATACATCATCTGCTTTATTCATTAGGGCAGTATCCCGATTTATCTCCAACTTGAACTCTCCTTCTAATCCATGGGTTCCAGCGATTCCGTGCAAGTAAACCTCCAAAATATGACCATTTATCTCTTTCTTCAAGTAGTCTGATTTTGTAGTATCAATGGAAAGTTCAAACCCAACATCTTCATACACTCTCCAATCTGTTTCACAACCCTCCACCTGTCCACGATCTGGAAGCTTCGTAATCAGATCAGAGGCATTGGTGATCCGCAAAATGTGCAAGTTTTTCAAATTTTGATAAGCTTTTTTGAAATTGATCTCTCCAACTCGTGGGCTAGCAAATAAAAATGCAGTCACTGGAAACCCCTTATTGACTTGGCTGACAACTATGTCGATTGCGCATAGTGTGGCTAATGAT